>BQNB010028235.1:0-56858 GCA_026074375.1 Tanacetum coccineum | reverse complement strand
ACTGTTTTGATTTTGAAATTGGGATTTGAAGCAAAAAATGTTGTTTGGTGTGAACATTTACTTTTGGTTTTGAGATCAATCAAAATACAAGGGCATGTACAAAATCATCTCCCTTTTAATCCTGGCATCCAACAACTTATAACCTGACTATAAAAACCTTACAAATCATAATAATCACTTCACTCACAAACAAAACACAAAACCCTACTAACAAACACCATTCATCACTATCTACCAACATAAAGTAAACCAATCGATAAAAATACATAAAAAATGGAAACTTTATATATACCACTAAATGATTTGCGTTTAGCAGGGTCAATTGATTACACCATCTCCAATGACACGATTTTACCCGGCATCCCTTGGACGATCGGACTCCGATTTCTTGCCCCAATTTTACTAACTAAATCGCCTAAAATAATATCTTCTTGAGACCATGGACATTTTACTTTACTCTTTTTATCACATTTTTTTAAGTAGGTTAATTATATTAGAACTTCCAAACAAATATCTACAACACAATTCAACAAATATCTACATCAAGGCTACTAGGTTGCAAGAATTGAAAAAAAAAACACAAAAACTGCTAATACAACAAGAGCTTAAATTGCATGCTATAAACAAAATACATTCACCTATTCACTAGGACTACATTTGCTTTCCATTGTAATCATCAAATTACTCCTACATTTGTTACTAGTGAAAGGCCTCATCTCTCCATACTATCCATCTATCCTCCTCAGATAATGTAATTGCCTAGAACTACTTCCAAAAGTATGCAGTCAATTAGAGTGCAGACGTAGCTTAGGCATCATTCTAAACAAAACATCACATATCCTCCATAAGATGTCCCAAGTAGCTAGACTACATTTCCTTCAAGAGACTCTCACAACTGCATCAATGATGCTTCCTCACACATTTTCAGCAGTGTTCAAGTTCTTATCAGACATCATCTAGATTGTTAAAACATCCTCTGGGCATATAATCCAACTCCACTGGAAACCTACTTTATGAAATTTGACTACACAACTACTTGTAATATAGTAGTTAAACTAACTCTAGTTGCCACACCAAGCACGCCTAGATTAGCAAACTGATAAACCTAAAGCTTATCATCAAACTCATTGTACAAGGCCATCAATAAACTTTCAACACAGTAGTATAATCACCACTGCTATATGCCATTTCATATTGAAACTCATCAGGCATACTATCAAATAGGACATATATCACCTTTTGTCATATATTCCCAATCCCAAACACTCTCAAAGAATTCTAACCAACTTATATCATAAGACTAATAACCAGCTTTTGATCCAATTTTCTTGATATCTATAAAGTTAGGACCAAGTATTTTTATTTTTCACAACTCACTATTCCTAGCTACTTATAAACCTAAAAACCCGGATCAAATTGATTGATGAGATACTCGTCCATTTGTACTATTCTTATTCGAAACACCCCTCCATTCTCTAATGAATTCATCATCCTTGCTTACTTTATTCATCTTAATCTGCCAATACTTTTCAGCCATTGTAACTTGCTTGAACTCTTTAACTGTCAAGTTTGTAAGCTTATATCTCACCAATTTAATAATAAGGCCGAATAAAAACTGTCATTCCCTCTTTTCATTAGCAAATAGTCTCTTGTTTCTTACTTGCAACAAGGCCAAGTCTTTTTATCACACTCTTTATCACCATTAACATGCACTGCATGTTAGACTTTGAATAACCCGTAGGTATAATTTTATTATTGACATTATTTATAATGGTGAAAACCCTGGATACCCTAAACCTAAAAACCGGCTTGGGCCTATTTATCCTCTAATACTCCCACGCAGTCCGAGTGGCAAAATCGCGAAAGCTCGGACTGAAATCGTAAACTAGTAAAGAAAAAAACATTAACGTAATAAAACCTAAATATAATCATACCAAAAAGAAAACAGAAACACTTGAGAATTACTTAACCAACGATCGACTTGTGTTATAGTCGACTTGTAACAAACAGTCACCAACGATCGACTTTAGTCGACTGGTAACAAAACAGTAGCAACGATCGACTTTAGTCGACTGGTAACAAAGCAGTACCAACGATCGACTTTAGTCGAGTGGTAACAAAACAGTACCAACGATCGACTTTAGTCGACTGGTAACAAAGCAGTACTACGATCTACTTTAATCGATTGGTAACAAAACAGTACAAATGATCGACTTTAGTCGACTCGTAACAAAGCAGTACAAACGATCGACTTTAGTCGTCTGGTAACAAAAAGTAAACAATTAAAAATCCAAAGTAATAAAAACCACTGCAAATTTTATTTTATATTTTAAACATTAATTCCAAGTTTCTCTAAAGTTTAAGTTTCCAAACTTGAAGAGTACTTCAATGCACAAGAAAACAACTATTTATATTATACCTAGTTGATCATGTAAAGATATGATCTAAACGATCAATCCAACTTCGCAATAGCATCGGGCCAAGCGTTAATGCTAAACCGATACAGTTCACACGTGTCGTATCCTTTTCCTAGACGTTCTCGGCCCTTCTTAATGACAACTTCCTTACCTTGATAATGAAATCTGTATCCGTTATTATAAAGCTTGTCCACCGATAATGGATTAATCTTCATTGTAGGGACGTACAAAACATTTGAAAGAATGATTTAAAACTAATCGCGACTTTACCAATCCCATCAATATCTACACCATTAGTGTTCTGCATAACCTTTCTTTCAATATCGAACAAGGGGCAGAATTCTAGAAACATGTCCCTAGAGTTTCATACGTGCCATATGGCTCTAGAATTCAAGTAACAGCCTCGAGCATCTGGTTTCCTCGACTTTTCACGCTTCATGGTCCTCGTGGGATTTGAAACTCGCAATTCCTGAATCGTGACTTGTGACTTGTTCTTGCCTTTGTCGCTAATCTTTGAAGTAGCAACCATAACCTTGATAACACCCTAAAAAACGCCTAATTAATCTAAAAGTGGAGGAGATAAATCCCTCAATAAAGAAGAAACTGATATTGATAGATTGGAATGTGATGACTCATCGACTTAGGGATTTTTTTTAGATGTGTTGAAAATTTTTAGGAGTTTTTGTGTTTAGTCTATGATATCATGTTAGACATTGAATAAATCCGTGAGTATAATTTTATTATTGACCATTATCTATAATGGTGAAAACCCCAGATACCATAAACCCACAAACCGCTTTGGCCTATTTATCCTCTAATACTGCCACGTCCTATCTTGGGTTGGGCTGTTGTCGGCGATGTTTATTTCTTAGACAATAGGTGTGTTGTTGTTCAGTTTTTTTAAGGATGTTTGTTTGTTTCTTGGGTTTTGGTTGTTTGGACTGCAGTTTTTGTTTTTTTGTTTGGGGTTTGGATTGTTTGCTTTTGTGTTATTTGGACCCTTAAAGTATGTGTTAATTACACTTGCATGGTTAATGTTTTTGTCCTTCTAAAAAGGTATGTTTATTCGCTAACGCTACCTGATGCAACATTGCAACCTTGTATCAAATGCTACATCTTTAGCGACTTTTGACTATATTCGTGCTTGGAGGTTGGTTACAAAGTTGTTGTGTGTAAGTTGAGACCTTCAACTAGTGAAGGGGCCATGAGTTGAGTCATACGAAGCTCGAATATCTACTTTCATAAAAGTTTAGAAAATATGAAACAACGACAATTAAAAGTTGAACAAGAAAACAACATAGTAGTTAATTAGTTAATTTTGAAGTAAATAAAACTCATATCAACCATAAAGTAAAGGTATGGAGCTTTTAAAGTGAAATAGGTCACTTACAACATTATTTTAAGTAAGAGTGAGGATGTAGCTGCTCTACTTTTTTTTTGAACGGCAAAGATGGAATATATATAAAAAGAGTCTAGCAAGACGCTAGAAACTTAAAGTACAATAGAGTCAACAAAAAGAATTACATAACATCAAAAAATGGTAAAATCCAGAGACTTTAACTGCGAGGGAATCAAAAGGGATGAAAAAACTTTTGACACGAAGGCCGACGGATCGGTTTTCACTTCGGCAAAAGAAAAACCCCCCATCCCGAAGGCCGAGCCACCGATTTTCACTTCGGTAGTTTCCACTTGATCTTTGACATCTTGAGAAGTTAAAAAAAAAATGTAGTATGCACTCGGTAGTTTAACCTGAATTAGATAGGGAATGGCGAATATAGGGAATTAGATAATATGAAGTCTGAAATGAAAACTTAATTTGTTCATTTTGAATAATGATCATCTTATTGCTTAGGGTTTATCATTCCCTTATTGACGTGGTTCATTTGTAATGTTGTTATTATCACTTTTGTGACCAAGATCAGAGGTCGTACAGTGAAATTTGATGACCATTTGAAAGACTTTTAAACCGGGCCTTTTAACATCAGAATTCAAATATATGTAAAATAATGAACTGTAATTAGATTATGCTTTTATTTTTATAGAGATCAAATAACACATCCAATCTTCTTCAAGTTAAAATAAATCTTCTATTCTTCTAAGTATAATTGTTTGAGTTTTGAAAACATTCTATGATGATTCATAAAGTTCTAAATACTCTGTTATAAGATAAGATGTCATTTTAGACTTTCTTTAAAAATAAATCAAATAATAAAGTTTGTTTGTCTAAAATAATCTACAACGTTTACTTTCTCTAAAACAATAATCTCAGCTAAAAATATAGTTTTTCATGAGATGTGCATTTTGTTTAAACTTTCGGACAAAAAATCTATCGTTTACACAAGGATACAGTTTAAAATCATAAATATTCAAGACAAGAGGATTAACGTGGAATTTTCATAAGAAATATGGTTACAAATATCTCACTTTCTTACGTATCTATGTTTGTCTTTTTCACCAAAATCATGTACTCAATTTTCACCATTAAAGCATAAAGATAAGCTCTTTTTACCTTTAAAAACTTCTAAATTTTGATTCTTGTCATACTGAAGTTACATTATTTTTTCTAAATCATTTGTTATCTTTTAAAAATGAGTTTAAACCTATAAGAAAGTTTCAAAAATCGAAGGCCCTGAACACATAGAGGCCCTATGTGGTTGATCACCCCGCACATGCTTAAATCCAATCCTCATTAATTATTTCACCATTTCGAAAAAAAACTCATGATGATAATGTTTAAATCCCCGACGATTGATATAGGTGTAAAGTCCAAACCTCATTTGGTGGTGGCTAGAAAAATGATCGAAAACGGTTATAAATGTATTTTAGCTAGACATGTACATCAAAATCAAAGACCGTCCTCCTCAAATAATCTAAACCGTAAGAACCTCATCTATTTGTTTTTTTTTAACAGCAGCTTTATTAAACGACTAGCAAGGAGCTAGAATTAGACAATTACAATTACGGGTTTTTGAGCCAATCGATCCATTTGAACGAGGCTTTGCATCTAAACTTACACCAATAATAAGAATACAAAACTACGTCGTCAAAGATAGTCGCCTTAGAGTGAGAATCCGCGCCAAAAACACACTTGTTACGGAAAGACCAGATAAACCACCACGACCCAAAACACGCCCCTTGCAACAACCTTTTATGCTTACTAGGCATCCTAAGAGTATCAATCCAAGAAGTCCATTCATCGAACGAATTCACATCCAAGAAGTCCACATTTCACCAACGACAAATCTTACGAAAAATATCTTTGGCAAAATGGCACTCGAAGAACAAATGTCTCGACGACTCCGTCACTCTATCACAGATGGGACATAGAATAGACCGAATATCTATACCTCTACGAGATAAATTAAGACGAGTAGGAAAACAATCCAAACTTACCTTCCATGCATGAACGTTAACCTTAATTGGCATCGCTTTGATCCATCGAGTTTGAGTAGCCATAACCGGAAGTCTAATATCATCAATTACCTTTCTAACCGACGCTACCGTAAATTCCCCCGAACCATCTAAAGACCAATACCACCTATCAGACGCAACACTAAGGACCACACCTTCAATGTAAGCCATCAGGTCCATCATCTAAGTTTGCTCCACTCCGCTTCTAGGGTAACGACAAAAAGAATTTATCAAGCTTTCCTGTGAGAGCTTAGAAGCCACATCTATCATCTTGTTTAACTCCAACGCATATAACCTCTGGAATCTGTGTTTCAACGTCGTGTCTCCACGTCACACATCGTCCCAAAAGGACGTATCCGCACCATTGCCTAACTTTTTTTGCATGCAACTGGACAGATCAATACCTTGCGCCTTAAAGCCTCCATCTCCTGGACAATAACACGCCAAATGGAATTATGACCATTCTTCGAACCACTACCAATCTTCCCATCTATGCCGTGAATAGCTTTAATAACACTAGCCCATAAAGAACCTTTTTTGAGTTGTAAACCGCCAAACCCATTTAAACATAAGAGCTCTATTTAACGCATATAAACTAGAAACGCCAAGGCTACCTTTCTCTTTGGAAGACAACACGTTACTCCATTTTACCCATATCGACTTTTTGCTATTCAGCTCGATACCATTAAAAATGACACCGGATAGACTCCATGCGATGAAGGACTTTCATGGGCACCTTGAAAATTAACATATGGTAAATCGGCATAGATCATAAAACCGCCTTGAGAAGGGTTAATCTACAGCCTATCGATAAGGTTTTCATCTTCCATTTCGAAAGCCGAGCTGCCATTTTACCCACAATCTCTTCCCAAGATTTAATCCGAGACATGCTCCCTCCCACTATCGAACCTAGGTAAACAAAAGGAGCCTTAAAAACTCCGCAACCTATTCTAGTTGATGCTTGCTCCACTCTATATTCACTCACTGCTAATCCCATTAACTTGCTCTTAGTTAGATTAATATGAAGACCCGAAGCACGTTGGAAGCACTTCAACACATATATAATCGTATCAATATTCTTATCACTCCATTGAGCCATAAACACTGCGTCGTCCACATAAAACATATAAGATAATTGAATCGAAGGATCGAGAACAATACCATTAAACATTCCCGCGTCCACAACTCTTTTAAACGAAAGATGAAGGCTTTCCATAACCAAAATGAAAAGAAACGGGGATAGAGGGTCACCTTGTTTAAGGCCCTTAAAGAATTGAAATTCCTCCGTAGGACTTCCATTCACTAAAACTGAACCCCACGAAGATCGAAGACACTCTTGAATCCAACCACACCATTTCTCACCAAAACCAAATTTTCTTAAGACATCATCAAGATAATCCCAATGAACGGAATCATACGCCTTCTCGAAATCAATCTTTAAAATAAACGAATGTTTTTTCTTCAACTTACACCACTGAAATATCTCATTAAGGATAAACGGACCGTCAAGGATTTGTCTATCCTTAATAAAGGCCGATTGCACGTCGTTAACAATATCGCCCAACACCGTCACTAGCCGATTAGCCAATATTTTAGCAATTATTTTGTATAAACTCCCAATAAGACTAATCGGTCTAAAATCCTTCACCATTTTCGCATCGGGAATCTTCGGAATCAACGCTATGAAGGATGAATTAACTCCTTTGGGAATTTGACCAGCTTGAAAAAAACATTTCACCGCCGACACCACATCTTGTTCAATTAAATCCCAAAACCGTCTATAAAAACCAAATGTGAATCCGTCCGGCCCCGGGGATTTATCAATACCACAATCCCAAACTGCTTTTTTAATCTCTTCTTTTGACACCTCAGCTTCCAAATCCAGTTTTTGTGTCGAGTTAAGCTGATGAGGGAACACCATGTTAAGAATAGGCCGCACTTTTTGAGGTTTCTCGAAACGTTTCTTGAAATGAGATAAGAACTCATTTTTTACCACACTTGGACTTTCCACCCAATTTCCTTCCATCAGAACACCACGAATAGCAAGTTGATTTCTTTTCTTGTTTAAAATTCCATGGTAATATTTTGAATTCTCGTCACCTTCAATCGCCCATTTAATCTTGGCTTTTTGAGTCGCCTCCATTGCGTTCAATTTGTCCATCTCTTGAATCGATTTGACAACCTCCATACGTTTGTACATAAAATCAGCCGAAACATCTCCTTTGTCAATAGCCATCTCCAAATCAGTAAGCTCCTGCTTCAAAACATTTTTTCTATTTTTAGAACATTGTCTCATACCGTTCCAAACGCGGATCTTCTTTTTAAGATATTTCAACTTATTCATAAGATTTATCATAGCATTAGACATAACCACTGGAGCTTCATGCCAAACCTCATTAACAAAATTTTCAAAACCCTCCACTTCTAACCAATAGTGAAAAAACCGAAATGGAATAGGCCCATAATCATGCGCTGATTCTCGCAACAATATAGGACGATGATCCGAAAGGTATCTATCCAAAGTGATGGCTGAGAAATTAGGGCACTCTCTCAATAAACTTTCAGACATAAGGAATCTATCAAGTTTACTCATCTTTGAAGCGGATCTGTGACACCACGTAAAAGAACATCCTCCAAGGGGGATCTCTTCTAAATTCGCCATAGAGATAAAAGTATTAAAAGCATTCGCCCCTTGCACATGAAAAATCGATCCAAATCTTTCATTTTTATTACGAACCTCGTTAAAATCACCCATAATAATCACCTCACCTTTCCAATTTGCTATCACTTGACCCAAATAATCCCATAGCAATTTCTTTTCTGAAAACTCTTGCGGGGCATATACCGAAATAATAAGAAGCAATTTGCCATTATTAACCCAATTGCCTCGGATCATAACAAAATAATCTGATATCGTTGTATTTAATTTCTTAAACGAGTTAGGATCCCAAACACATAGAATCCCACCCGAATTACCAACAGAATCACTATGCACAAAGTCAAACACAAAATTACCCCAACATTTCTTAATATCAAACAACGTAATGGACTCCATTTTAGTTTCTTGCAAAGTAAGAAAATTCACCTTATTTGAGACACATAACTCCTTTACCCAATCTTTTTTAGCCTTAGGGTTAAGGCCTTGTATGTTTAAAGACAACATATTCATCGTAAAACTCCATCCACTCCTTGCGACTCGATGATCTCTTCAATATTCTTCGTACATCCTTCCATATTATAACCCATAGTTTGACCCACCTTAATCAATTCCTCCATCACCGTTAATAAAGACCCACCTGTCCGAGGTACTTCACTTTTTTTAAAATGTCCCGAGCTCACATATTCCATGCCTTCTTTATTAGACCTGTTATACCTCACGTTAGAATACATAAAACATGCTCAATGGATGAAGTCATGAAACCATTACCTTAGATTTTTAGTTAGTGATGCAAAGAAATTGTCTAATGAAAAAGAGAAATAAATTAAAGTATGTCATCATTTTGTATAAAAAGTAAATTGTCTAATTTTTTTTAAAAGCAAAAGCATTAGTATATCCCCTTAAAATTTAGTAAAAATATAATTAATCATCTAGATGAAAAGTGAACGAAAATGATTTAGTTACAACCAAAAAGACAAAAAGAAAAGGTAGCGTAGCTTATGGGTCATGCCATGCATTATACTAATTATCTAAAAATATGATTCATTATGAAACATTTTTAGATCTAACTTGTATGTACAAGTATTCATAAATGAAATTGGATAATCAATATTTCATATACAAGTATGTGGACATTCAGGGTCGTCTCTAAATTTCTGAAATTTTTGAGGCCCTGGTCGAAATTACACAATGAGGTCTTTCGAAAAAAAATGTTATATATAAAGTGTCACAATTTATAAAATATAATGCAAATTAGTTATATAAACGTTTAACATATTACTCAACAAAGATATTTTCTCATCTAAACATTGTTTTCTTTGAAAAAAATAAGTGTACACATGCATATACTTGTTAACGGGACAAATTTTAAGACCTTTAAAATTTTTAAGGCCCTGTGCGGTCGTTTGTCCAGCACACCCTTAATTACGGCCTAGTGCACATTTGTACATAATTTAACGTATATTATAGTAGTAAAATCGGGACAAACAACAGTGGAAGAGATATGGATGTTTGTCTTGCTAAATTGGAACCTAAATCATGGAAATCAAGAAATTTCAAAGCATCGTATATGTTTGTTGAATATGATTAGGTAACCACTAAGCTAAATAAATAAACATACACATAGCATATAAATATTAATTAGTAGTACGAAGTACATATTTGGAGAGATTCTTAATCCACTAAGCAGGACAAACCACCGTCAAGTGCTTAACTTTTTTCAGTTTGATTAATGATTAATTAGTGAAGAATGATATTTAGATAAAATAGTTAATTATATACTTAAATAGATGTGTAATAATTTAATGTTTGTGAATAAGTAAATCTTCCTTACTGTCATCAACATGATTGTTAAACATATAGTTAATCACTACCGCAGTTAGGTATGTCAATCAAGTACACTTTACTCTTATCGTTTATTGATCATCATGAGAACATTGCACTAAAAAAATAATGGCCGAAGGTTAGCTAAAACATATTGTTGTCTACATTTCTATGTGCTTTGAACTTGTCTCAACTTGGGGAAATCCATAGTTTTCACCACGCTAGGCTATAACGCCTCTAATCAATAAACTTTTAAAATCGGATTTTTATCGTCGTTGTACGCTTTGTTAAGAGGCTCTAAGTCTTCATTAAACTAGAAACTAATGTATATGAAGATAGTTTATTGTAAAAACTAAAATACGACGAATGCTTATGACATCCGCTATGTTAAACCTTTTAAAAGTTTTATGTCATTACCATATCGTCAATTTATAAACATTTTCATATTATAAACTTATTTCCATTATAGATAAATATATAATCATAAAGCATAATTAATGCTTTCAAGTGAGCTATAAAATTTAATTCAAGTGATGAAAACTAATAAAAGTTAAAAACCATTTAGACCTCTTAAAAATCTTAGACTTATTCGTTTCGAATAAGTTTGAAATGAGTGATTACTATAGTTTAAATATATTTTTTTATCTCATTATCGTTTTATAAATCTTCATTAACTCGAAATTAAAACCACAAGCAACTTATAAGCAAGTAGACAATTGGTGATTTGCGTATGCGTGATGCTAACGTAATCTATTTCATATTATTTGTTTGACTTGATTGATTAAAAGAAGAAAAATCTAAAATTAGTTGACCAAACATTAATTGGTAGTAAAACAAACCAACCCCCATTCTTCCTTTTATCATTACATTAAATTTGCGCAAAAATAGGTGCATCGTAAAGTTGTAACATTAAAACTCATATATACAAAAATGATGTGAAGAAACAAAAACAAGATATAGCTTTATTAAAATGACCCATGATTCCAAAGCAGAACTTGATTTTGTAAATCATTCAAAATAGCCACAATATGACTAATCAAAGGCCTGTTTTTCCTTGAATTACTAACACAGGCACTAGCAACTTTAGCCAATCTAACAAGAGGCTTAATATCACTTGGCACCACTAATCTTGGGTCTAAAAACTCATCCAGTTTCATTTCTTTAATCAATGGCAAACCCCATTTCACAATCAAACCTCCATCACTTCTCCTACCACTCAACAACTCTAACAAAACCACGCCTAAACCATACACGTCACTCTCTTTCGAACCACCTTTCGGTTCTAGCCAATATTCTTGATCAACATAACCTATTAGCCCTTCTTTCTCATTGGGTGCTAAAAAGGATAGACCATAATCAGAAACCTTGGCACTAAACTTAACATCTATTAATATATTTGAAGGCTTGACACAACCATGCACTATACATGGTGCCATTAGTTCATGCAAGTACTCTAGCCCACGAGCCACACCGGCTGCAACTCTTATACGTCGTCCCCAGTCTAATAACGAGGCGCCATCAGGGTTTTGATGGAGGTAAAATTCCAAACTCATCATGCCCATAAACTCCATGACAACAATTCTTTCTCCCGGGCCTTCTGAAAACCCTAATATTGACAATACATTAGGGTGATTGGCTAAAGATAGCCATTTTAGCATTGAAGAAAACCCTAAACCAGAATTTCTTAATACGAAACGAGGGTAAATTCGTTTCACGGCTACTAATTCACCTCCTGCTAACACGGCTGCATAAACCGTCCCTAATCGACCTTTTCCAATGATTCTTCTTTCGCTAAATCCATCTGTGGCAACATCAATGTCTACCAAAGTGTAGGGTGATGCACAAAGCTTTATAGAAGGACTTTCTTGATCAGAATTCTGATCATGGACCGTCTCGTTCGAGTTTATCTTCTTCTTCTTCTTCTTGTTCTTCCATACTATGAAGATAACTAAGATGATGAATATACATATGGCTAATGAAAGAAGAGCTAGAACTAGGTGATATGCTAAATACGTTCACCTTGCTTATGTTTGAGGACCAAATCAAAAAGGCTAGCTAATTTGGAATTTTCTTTTGTTGATAAAATTTTGAAATTTCTTGTTTAGAAGTTTCTGTGGTGCTTTTTGAAGGAAAGTGGCATAGAAAGGAAGATAAGTCAAGCCGACCAAAATGTAGTAAACACTCTAAACAATTTAAGAATGTTAGATTGGAAGTTGGTTTTTATAGGAGGCCAGGTCTGTATTTATCTAATAAACAACACATAAATAATTAACTTATGTAATAAATAACTATGTTTTAATATATAATCATTTTAAACTGATAATTATGTCTCTTGTTTTTCATATAGAATTGAATGGTAATGAAAATAGTGTTGGATGTATAAGATTAAATTAGGAGCAAATTCCTACCCTTCCTTAAATGGATAAAAAACATGAAGGGTTGTCCAACGTACATCTAGTTTAAAAAAATCAACTTCTCAATAGACTCCACTTAAGCGACTCAAAACGACTCGAACTTTATTATGTGACACGTATCTAATTTCAAATAGAGTCGCTAGTCACCATGGATTCTATTAATAAAATATGTGATACGTGTCAAAATTTTAGTAGAGTCGCCCAATCACTCATGTATTTTATTAATAAAATACGTGACACATATCAAAACGTCGCACTTGTCAATTTTGAGAAGTAGATTATTTCTAAGCTAGATATTGGACTACCCTCCATTTTTTTACTAGATCACTTAAGGAATCCAATTTCAGTAGTTATGATTAATATATACTATATAAGATAAAATTTTAGTTTAAATTAGAAGACCATAAAGTAAAATATTAATGATTTTATGCTTTATAACGAGAAATAAAGATTAGATCGATTGATCTTTGACTTGGAATGTGTACACGTAGAAATTTTGAGATTTAATTGATAAAGAAATGTGGAAATATCCATGAGGTTATGTTAGCATTGCACACGTTTTTGACTTTCATGAGATGTCGAAATCTCTTTACCTCGAGCAAGAACATTTAGTCTTGTCTTACGAAATAAATATTAAATAATTGTTTAAGGGCTTCGGTTTTGATCTTCGTGTACGTTTATTAATATATGATTAATCTAGCCACTCAACGCAAGTACGCCACAATATCGTGTAAGGAAACTAGTTATAAACAATTTAAACAAATGTCTATCCGAACTCAACGGGTGAAAATTAATATTTTTGTGGCTATGTAGGTTCATTTGCGTCGACTCCAATCTATCTAAAAAAATAGTCACTTTAAGATTAATCAGCTCGTACTGTTAATGCTCAAGTAAAAGGAAAAAAAATCATTGTGTATATGTTTATAAAAAAACAAAATAAGTAAATAAATAAAACGAATGTTAAGGTAAACTAAAACACGCTTAACAATTTGGAGCATCATACTTAAGACAGTTTTTAACAATAAACAAAGTGGTCAATAAAGTAAATCGAAAGACATAATTTCTTGACAATAATTAGTCAAAAGAGTAAATTCTAATAAGCAATTGTTTTGGTTATGTATAGCTCAGTTGACCAGCAAGATTTCTTAGGGGCTTGGGGAGAGGATGTTTGGCTAGGAGAGGTCTCAAGTTCGAGTCCCACCCGGGACTTTTACCCCTTCAGGCGGAATATAATGAAGTACAGTGAGTGCTCATGATGAGTATTTTAGAAAACGTGGTTACGTTGCGCTCCCACGGATGGCGCCACTTGTTAGTACAAAATAAGTGTAGGGTTTAGAATAGGACTCAAATTATACGTCGGGTCGAGTTCCCGAATGATTTGAGCATTAGATCTTGTACTAGAGCAAGAGAAGTGATGATTTCCTGCACAATCAAATAAACCGTTAGTCTTACCGTGGGGACGGACCCCACGGTTAGACTCCGGCGTGAAAGTAAGTAAACATGTAGAGAGAGAAAGTATGTGTATGTAGAGTGAGAAAATCGTACTGTTCATTGTGTCAGAAGGTCCCTTTTTATAAGCGAACGAAATATTAGGGTTTCCTAATATTTCGTTTGTTTAGTTAGTGGCCAGAGTGGGTCCCTTGTCGGGCAAGGTTCCGTAATAACCGTGTGTACGGACGCGTGTGCTTTCCGTGGACGGAAGTATCCTATAGTTAGGTCCGCGTCCGTTTTGCTGTGTCCGGGCCGTGACCAATGCAGGATTGGGTTTAGTTTTGGCCCATGACTGCTAAGTTGGGCTCAGAAGCCCAAGTGATAGTGTGGCCCAAGCCCGGAGGCTTGGTATGCCTAATATACGTCATCAAGTCCCCCCAGTCTAGTATGATATTGCTTGCTGACTATGTCCTGCGTACGGTGATCAGTGTTAGACTTCGGTTTTATTGCTAATGGTTTGCCGCATTCCGTGATCACATATCTTTTCCGCAAAGCTTCCTCATCAAGTTGGTGATGTTTAGGTGACGTGGACCGATGTTGTCCTTTTATTTCCTGACTGATGTGACGTATTTATAACTGTTTTAATTGTTTACTAGGCGAAATTCGATCGTTGATCATACAAGTGGGTTCCACGTGTCATCATCTGGCTGTGGGTAGATATAAATATACCAAGGGTATAAATACCCCTTTCTCATTTTTACTGTTTCTTTTTTCACAACCTTACTTTCCACCATTGTTGAGTTTTTTAAGCTTTTCATCTTTATCACACGTCCGCACTTTGTTTTCTTTTTTTTTAGGGTTCTTCAAACTTCAGGTTTGCACTTCTCCTCATCCAATCTCCCAAATGGCTAACTTTGCTACTAAACATTCTATTATGACCCAAGAAATGGTAGATAGCTTTTGTAATAGCTTTTATATTCCGGCTGAGGTTCATCCCACCGCTCCAGAGCGTGGTAAAACCATTTCCGAGTTCCTAGCCGGTAAAGTAGGCGTATATACTAGGATCTTTGATGTTATGGTTATAGGATTCCATTTACAAAGTTTTTTATGGTCGTTCTCAAATACTTCCGTGTGCATATTTCTCAACTGTCACCTTTTGGGGCGGCACGGGTATCTCACTTTGAGGTTCTGACGCGCGTGCTCGACCTTGCGTCGTCTGTGGCCTTGTTCCGCGCCTTCTACACCCGTTCGTATAGTGACGGGTTGTTTTCGTTTGCTAAGCGTTCCACCTCGGCTCCAACTTGCTTTTTAAAACCTCCGGATTCTATTAAGAATTGGGCTGGCCATTTTTTATGGGTTGACTCTCGCGTGTTCCCCATTTCTGTTCCTTTATACACGGGAGGTACCTTAGAGAAAGATTTGGCTCCCCATCTTACTACTCGTCAAGAGCAAGCCGTCAAACTTCTTGAAAGCCATAAGGCTCCTTTCCGCCGGTATCCTGAGTGCTTCTTATGCCTTGTGGGTTTGAGCCCATATTACCCTTTTGATGAAAATTCATATCCGGCTTTTAAGTATCCTGACGGGACGGGTAGGTGTTATTTCCCTTTAGTTGTGGTCCTTTTGCGTTTATGAAACCTGATCACTTAACGTTTGTTTTGCAGAGATGGGTTTATTTGACTTTATCAAGACCGCCGACCCTTGGAAGGTCCAAGCAGTAGAAGTTCAGAAGGGTGCTGATCAGGTGAAATTGCTAGAGAGTACCAAGCAATGCTTCATGCCTCTGGTGCCTCGCGCCCTCAGGGGTAGTAGTTCGGCTGCGGGTGCAGAGGTCTCTGCTCCAGTTGAAGAAAGTCTGGAAGATGTTGCTGCTGATGATGCATACTTAGAGTTGGTGGATCCGAGTGAGGATACGGTTGTAGCGAGATGTGGTGAGGAGGAGGTTGTTACGGAGCAACCCAAAAAGATTAAGAAGAAAAGACTGATAAAGCGAAGCGACATTCTCCCTGCTAAGAAGTCGAGGACGGATCGCCCTTCCGTTGCTTCTGGTACCGGAGGTAAAACCCTTGCTGGTTTGGAGGAGATTATGCCGGCAGGCTCTCGTTTGTTGGCCTGGGAACAGTCTGCTACTCCCTATGTTGCCCCTCCTTTTCAAGAAAGTGAAAGTTTTGTGGATTTATCTGCCCAAGCGAGCCTCCAGATCCGTACTACTGTGGGGAGGTATGTATACACATCCTTAAGTACTTTCTGAATTTCCGCACCTTTTCCTAATCGTTGATTTTTTGTTTATCCTTACAGCTCTAGCACTTTGAGTGCTCCGGTAGATACTGCCGCTGCCACCACAACCTCCACCAAGGCCAAGCTCGCCACGGATGTTAATCCGGATCTGGCTGGTCCTTCCCAGCTTGAGGAGTCGGAAGGGTCTGATGATTCTTTCTATGAGCTTGCTACCCTTGACCCTTCCGAGGCGAAGCGTTGGTATGTTCCTAGGTGGAACATTACCAATGATTTGTTGTTGGACGATGGCTTTTTCTGTCGTACCCTGGTGGACCGCGTTGCTCCCCTCGCCTTCTTCTCTTCTCTCCGTTCCATGGATTGTGACCAATTATATACGGAGTTTAATGTAGGGGCAGCACGGCAAATATGCCTTGGGTCAGAGGTGAGGTCCCGTGCGGAGCATGAGTTGGAGCTTAAAGAAAAACTCAATGCTAAGTATGCTGCACGTGGTAAGTTGTTGGAGGAGAAAGACTCGGAGATCCTCAGGTTGAAGTCTCAGTTGGCGGAGAAGGAGGCTGAAGCCACGGAGGTTGTCCGCCTCCGTAACCAAGTTTCTTCACTATCCAGGGAGAAGTCTGCTTTGACTCGGAGGTGTCAGCTCTCAAGGTCACTATTACTCAGAAGGACCATGACATCTCCTTGCTTGACTCCCGTGCCACTCATCTTGAGTCCGCTCTGAATGATGCCAGGTGGCCTGTACCGAGGCCAAGACTAAGATTACTTCATTGGCGTCTGAGCGCGATAGGCTTGTCTCTGAGGTATGTCCGCACCTTTTATTCCGCATGTATATATATATTATTTTTATATATATATATTTTTTACAAGTGTTCTTGCTTTTGCAGGTTTCTTCTCTGCGTGCTGGTTTTAAGGATTTTAAGGAGAAAATGGAAGTTCAGCAGAAAGAGCAGGCTCAGGAGCTGTACAACCGTATGGCCGAGCTTGAGGCACACGTGATGGATGTCTCCGGCTGTCTGAAGGGGGAATTTTATCCCACCTACTAGACTCTTTTGGCCGGAAGGAGGTGGCTCCTGACCCATGGAATACAACTTGCTATCCTTAAATGCTTAAAATCTTCCGAGTATTAGGGAATTCTGGGTCACGCCTTGAGCCGGGCTGTGGACTTTGGTATGCAGGAAGGCTTGGAGGCTGGTCATGAGCATGGGGTCGCCGAGAGAAGTCTTTCCATGGTTGATGCTTACAACCCAGAGGCTGCGAGAGCAAGTTATGTTGACGCGGTGAAGGCTCTTGAAGACGCAAGCTTCCCCTTGGTGGATTTGCTGAAGTCCAAGAAGGATGCAGTGATGGATGAGGTTTTGGATTGTTTTTTGCTGGACGGACCTATTGCTGGACTTCCGGAAGCTGCTTATTTACGACCATGCATTAAGCAGCTTTCGGTTCCCATTCATCATGCGGGTGATAAAACAGGCGTCGGGGAGACCTCCCTATCCTTTGCTTTGATGAATGTCCATGCTCGTGCTGAGGGAGCCAAGAAGCATGCCGCGGCTCTTCGCCAACTAATGATGGAGATAGTTTTCGCGCCTCTGTCTTCCCAGACTTGGGTGGGTGAAGCCAATACTTCTGCGGCCCCTCTTTCTGTTGAGGACTATACTGAAGAAGACACGAACGAGGCCTTGGGGAGTGTTGTTGCCGTCCCCAAGCTTGAGTGTTGTCATTTTTAGTTTTATCTTCATGCCATGACCGTATGTGGTCTGCTATGGTGGCTAGTTGTATTATGAACACTTAGATTTTTTCTCTTTTGTTATGACGTGGCCGTGTGTGGCTATTTCTGTTTGCGGCCTGTATGTAATATGAATATTTGCTTTTTTACCGCGGCCGTGTGTTGGCCTTTTTATTGCGGTTCCTAGCTTATCATGTTAGACATGTTTTTATGTGGATGCTGGTGTGTCCGTCTTATAACGAGGATGTTTTTCACAGGTTATATAATGTTGCTACCTTTTTATTATTACTGTTATACGTTCGTAATAGATAGTCTTGTGAATATTTGTGGGTTATTCTCTCGGTGCGGGGTTTGCAATACCTCTTACACACCTAAGCTAATTTTGAGGTTGCTCAATCTTTATTATACGAAATAATGTAATTACGGAGCGTGGCTCCTTGCGTGCGCGTCTTAACAATTGACATATCTTTGTAAAGCGAAAATAATTTTAAGACTTAAACTTGTGAGGGTAGCTAATCCTCACTTTTCATTAATATTCAAAAAACATTACAAGATAAAGAAAATTGAAATATTGCCCTCCGGAGCATCATACGTGCCGGGCGGGTGCTTACACTTTATGTATATAACATTTCTTGAGATTACAAATGTTCCATGTTCGCGGAAGTTCATTTCCTTTGTGATCCTTAAGCTTGTAGGCTCCCTCTCCTAATGACTCCGTAACTTCATATGGTCCTTCCCATTTAGGGTCAAGTTTTCCTCCGTCCTTGGCGTGGCTTGCATCATTGCTATGGTAGACCATGTCCCCCGGCCTGAAGCTTGTGCTTCGAACTTTAGAGTTGTAGTACTTTTCTATCTTAGCTTTACTTTTTGCCTTTTGAATTGCTGCTTGTTCTCTTTTTTCTTTTATGAGGTCCAAGTTTATCTCCAAGGCTTCGTCATTCTTCGTTAGGTCTACTTCCACAGTCCGGAGTGTTGGCATGCCTATCTCTGCTGGTATGACTGCTTCCGTGCCGTATGTTAGTGAAAACGGTGTCTCTCTATTGCTTGATTTTATCATGGTGCGGTGTGCCCATAGGACGTGTGAGAGTTCTCCTATCCAATCCTTGCTTCTTTCATCCAATCGAGCTTTGATTCCTTCTCCCAGACTCCTGTTTGCTCTTTCGACCAAGCCATTTGCTTGTGGGTGCTTCACGGAGGCAAAACACTGGCGGATACATAGTTTTTCGCACTAGTCCTTGAATGGGTTATCACGGAACTGCTTTCCATTATCCGATACTATTTCCCCTAGTAGGCTAAATCTGCAAACAATGTTGTCCCATACGAACTTCTTCACTTGATTGCCCATGATAGTCGCAACAGGCTTTGCTTTAATCCATTTGGTGAAGTAGTCAATAGCTACGATCAAGAACTTGAATTTGTCTGGTCCCTCCGAGAAGGGTCCGACTATGTCGATCCCCCATTTATAGAATGGTCACGGAGACGTAATGGGGGTTAAGTTTTGTTGTGGATTTCTCGGAATGGGACGATGGACTTGGCAGTCTTTGCATTCCCTTATTAGTTTCCGCGCATCCGTGTGCATTGTTGGCCAGTAATATCCCGTCCGGATGGCCTTGGCAACCACGGATCTAGGACCGGAATGCATGCTACAGGATTCTTCGTGTATTTCTCTAAGGACGTAGTTTGCTTGAAGTGGTCCGACGCACCGGAGCCACGGTCCCAAGAAAGATTTCTTGTATAAAGTTCCATTGATCATGGTGTACCGGGATGCCTTGCGACGTACCACCCTTGCTTTCTTTTTGTCTTCCGGAAGGATTTCCTTTATAAGGTATTTGCATATGGGTGTCATCCATGTTTGCCCTTCCTCCTCTACTATAGCGAGGACCTCCTTCTCATGTATAGACTTTTCCTTTAATTCCTCCACAAGTACTTGCTTACTGAGGTGTGCGAAGCTTGTAGATGCAATCTTGCTTAGGGCATCCGCCTTCTTGTTCTCGCTCCGCGGTACTTGTTTGATAGAGAATTCCTTGAAGTTACTTGCGAGCGTTTGTACTTTTTCCAAGTACTGAACCATACCTGACTCCTTTGCTACGTAAGAGCCATTGACCTGGTTTGCTACAAGGCGAGAGTCTACATTTGCTTAAAGATTTTTTATGCCCATTTGTTCTGCGATCCGAAGACCGGCTAGTAATGCTTCATACTCAACTTCATTGTTGGTAGCCTCAAACCTAAACCTCATGGCGTACGTGAATTCAACTCCTTCTGGATTTGTCAATATCAGCCCGGATCCAGAACCATCTATACAGGATGACCCATCTGTAAACAAAGTCCATGGTTCCGGTAATTCTTCTGGCTCTGCCATGAGTTCATCCGGGGATTCTTCATCCGGTCGCTCTACGATAAAATCTGCCAATATTTGTCCTTTGATCGATGTCCTTGGCCTGTATTGGATGTCATATCCTTCTAGCTCAAATTTCCACTTTAGCATCCTCCCGCTGATTTCTGATTTTGACAATAATTGCTTTATTGGCTGATCCATAATTACAACAATTGTATGTGCCTGGAAGTACCTTTTTAGTCGTCTGCTTGCGCTGAGCAAGGCTAATACCAATTTTTCCATGGAGGTGTAGTTGATCTCCGTCCCTCATAGGGCACGGCTCACAAAGTACACTGGCAATTGCTTGCCTCCCCTTTCGGTCATTAAGACTGTGCTGATAGCTTTCTTGGTCGCGGCTAGGTACATGATTAGCTCCTTATTTTCCTTTGGTGCAGTCAGCATTGGGAGTTTCGCTATGAGTTTCTTCATCTGTTTGCAGGCTACTTCGGCTTCCTGAGTCCATTGTAAATCACCCTTCTTTGTGCATTTCTTCAGGGTTTTGAAGAAAGGTAGTGATTTTTCAGTTGACTTTGACAGAACCCTATTTAAGCTTGCTAGTTTCCCATTCAATTTTTGCACGTCCTTAAGGCATCTCGGAGATGGCAAACTAAGGACCGTGTCTGCCTTGTCTATACATACTTTCAGTCAGTCGGCGTTTACTTTGTAGCCCAAGAACA
Organism: Tanacetum coccineum; assembly: GCA_026074375.1. Classification (NCBI taxonomy): domain Eukaryota; kingdom Viridiplantae; phylum Streptophyta; class Magnoliopsida; order Asterales; family Asteraceae; genus Tanacetum; species Tanacetum coccineum. The sequence continues at coordinate 35,702 of BQNB010028235.1, read as the reverse complement.
TCCCTTCCTGCATCCCAAAGGTGCATTTTTTTGGATTTAGCTCAATGTTTATTTGCCGGAGGGTTTTGAATGTTTCTTCTATATCTCGGATAATTTCTTCTTCCGTGCGGCTTTTTATGACCAAGTCATCGACATATACTTCCAGGTTGCGTCCGATCTGCTTTTGGAATGCCCTGTCTACCAAGCGTTGGTAAGTTGCCCCGACATTCTTTAGGCCGAACGGCATCTTTGAGTAACAGAATATCCCCTGGCTCGTGATGAATGCTGTTTTTTCTTCGTCCTCCTTAGCCATTTTGATTTGGTGGTACCCCTTGTATGCGTCCAGGAAACATTTGAAGGGGTATCCGCAGAGAGATTCTACTTTCCAATCTATCTCTGGCAGCGGATATCCATCCTTAGGACATGCTTGGTTTAGATTTTTGAAATCCACACACATTCGCCAGCTCCCATCGTGTTTTTTGACCATGACCGGGTTAGATAGCCAGCTGTGATAATGGACTTCTTTCATGATTCCGGCATCTACCAGTTTTTCCACTTCTTCCTGGATTGCTTTATTCCTTTCCGGTGCTTGCCCCCTTTTCTTTTGTCTGATAGGTAGGCAACCTTCTCGGATATTTAGGCGGTGCTCTGCTATATGCCGCGGGACTCCCGTCATATCTGCTGGTCTCCAGGCAAAAACATCCAGGTTTTGTCTGAGCAAAGCACATAGTTCCGCGCGTCCCTTTTCTGTTAGGGTGGATCCTATGGCTATTGTTTGCTCAGGGTACTCCGGATGAATGGCCACTTTTACCTTTTCCTCCAACACTTGGCTAGGTATGGGGGGTTGTGTGCTAGGTCCGGAGATCATTGCACATTCCATTGGAATGACTCTGCTGCTTCGTAACGTCACTGTTCCCCCCTCAACTGGGAATTTCAACATTCCATGTGTCGTGGATGGTACGGCACGGATTTTTCTTATACCCGGCCTGCCTATTATTCCATTGTGTTGGGATGGTGACCTGATAACCATGAAGTTCATCCATGCGGAAGTGGAATGCTCTTCGTCACCTATTTTTACTAGCAAAGATATATGTCCTAGCGGCCAAATGGTTTCTCCGCTGAATCCAATGAGGTGTGTAGTGGCCGGGACCATCTGGCTTCTTATTTCTGGCCAGAGCCTGACGAAGCAATGTTCATATAGGATTTCTGAGGATGCTCCACCGTCTACGTATATTCGGTGCACGAAGTGTCCTCCTATTTCAGCTTCGATGATCATTGGTCCTTCCGTTTCGTCTTCGTCCCCTAAAGGTAGAAAGGAGATTACTGTCTCCGGAGAGAAGCTTTGGGTAACCCTTTGTTTGGCTACCCTCTCCCATGGTTGGATCATTAGGATGGCTAGGGGCTTATCCTTTCCGGCCGTTTCCCCCTTCTTTGGTGCCTTTGGCTTATCGTTTTGTTTTAATTCTTTGATGAACTGCGACAACTTACCCGAATTGATCATCTCATCTATCTGCTTTCTCAGCTGCATGCATTCGTCCGTGCTGTGCCCCGTATCTCCGTGGAATTCACAGTACATGTTTGGATCCCTTTTTCCGCAGGAGTTACCATTGGTGGCGGAGCCTTGAATTTTCCTTTTTCTATAGCGAAAATTTCTTTCGGGGTTATCGTAAGGAGTGAAAACCTATATGGCTTCCGATCCGATATTTGATTATTTTTAAACCCTTCTTAAAATTTGGCTTGTTTCCTCCTTCTGGCTGTTTCCACGGCGCGGGTGATTTTTTTTCCGACTATGACTGAATGCGGCAACTTCCCCTTGCAGAAAAGACGTAATTACCCTGTACATTTCGTCCATTGAGCTCGGAATTTTCTCGTATAAACGCTTGATCAGCTCGGGGTGGGTTATACTGTAACACCCCCAAAATCAGGTCGCAGCAGAAAGGTAATAATGGGGTGCTATGTCAAAGTACAAAAATCAAGATATAGAAAACGACCTTAAATGGACGTTAAAAATAAGATTCATTCAATGTCATTACAAAAGATCAGAGTTTTCACGTTAGGTCCCATAGTTTTGATAAAATATGTCATTAAGATTTTATAAGACAATGTTTCTATTGTATTTAAGGAATCAGAATCCTTAATAGTTATCCGTCACGGCTCCCATCCAGCTTATGCACAGCACTGAGATTAAAAACATGCTAAAACGTCAACAAAATTGTTGAGTGAATTCATAGGTTTATCAGGAAATAGCGTGGACCACAAGATCGAAGTAATAGTAGACTATGAAACCACTATTCAATAGTATAAAACATGTATTATTGCCTAAGCTCATGACACGAACCTTAACATAATGAAAACTGTTAATCAAGCTTCATACTTAGCTTCATTGTTGGTAGCCTCAAACCTAAACCTCATGGCGTACGTGAATTCAACTCCTTTCGGATTTGTCAATATCAGCCCGGCTCCGAACCATCTATGCAGGATGACCCATCTGTAAACAAAGTTCATGGTTCCGGTAATTCTTTTGGCTCTGCCATGAGTTCGTCCGGGGATTCTTCATCCAGTCGCTCTACGATAAAATTTGCCAATATTTGTCCTTTGATCGATGTCCTTGGCTTGTATTGGATGTCATATCCTTCTAGCTCAAATTTCTACTTTAGCATCCTCCCGCTGATTTTTGATTTTAACAATAATTGCTTTATCGGCTGATCCGTAATTACAATAATTGTATGTGCCTGGAAGTACCTTTTCAGCCGTCTGCTTGCGCTGAGCAAGGCTAATACCAATTTTTCCATGGGGGTGTAGTTGATCTCCGGCCCTCGTAGGGCACGGCTCACAAAGTAGACTGGCAATTGCTTGCCTCCCCTTTCAGTCATTAAGACTGCGCTGATAGCTTCCTTGACCGCGGCTAGGTACATGATTAGCTCCTCATTTTCCTTTGGTGCAGTCAGCATTGGGAGTTCCGCTATGAGTTTCTTCATCTGTTTGAAGGCTACTTCAGCTTCCTAAGTCCATTGGAAATCACCTTTCTTTGTGCATTTCTTCAGGGTTTTGAAGAAAGGTAGTGATTTTTTGGCTGACTTTGACAGAAACCTATTTAAGCTTGCTAGTTTCTCGTTCAATTTTTGCACGTCCTTAAGGCATCTCGGAGATGGAAAACTAAGGACCGCGTCTGCTTTATCTGGACATACTTTTAGTCCGTCGGCGTTTACTTTGTAGCCCAAGAACATCCCTTCCTTCATCCCAAAGGTGCATTTTTTTGGATTTAGCTTCATGTTTATTTGCTGGAGGGTGTTGAATGTTTCTTCTATATCTCAGATAATTTCTTCTTTCGTGCAGCTTTTCATGACCAAGTCATCGACATATACTTCCAGGTTGCGTCCTATCTGCTTTTGGAATGCCTTATCTACCAAGCGTTGGTAAGTTGCCCCGACATTCTTTAGGCCGAACGACATCTTTGAGTAACATAATATCCCCTGGCTCGTGATGAATGCTGTTTTTTCTTCGTCCTCCTTAGCCATTTTGATTTGGTGGTACCCCTTGTATGCGTCCAGGAAACATTTGAAGGGGTATCCGCAGAGAGATTCTACTTTCCAATCTATCTCTGGCAGCGGATATCCATCCTTAGGACATGCTTGGTTTAGATCTTTGAAATCCACACACATTCGCCAGCTCCCATCGTGTTTTTTGACCATGACCGGGTTAGATAGCCAGCTGTGATAATGGACTTCTTTCATGATTCCGGCATCTACCAGTTTTTCCACTTCTTCCTGGATTGCTTTATTCCTTTCCTGTGCTTGCCCTTTTTTTTGTCTGATAGGTAGGCAACCTTCTCGGATATTTAGGCGGTGCTCTGCTATATGCCGCGGGACTCCCGTCATATCTGCTGGTCTCCAGGCAAAAACATCCAGGTTTTGTCTGAGCAAAGCACATAGTTCCGCGCGTCCCTTTTCTGTTAGGGTGGATCCTATGGCTATTGTTTGCTCAGGGTACTCCGGATGAATGGCCACTTTTACCTTTTCCTCCAACACTTGGCTAGGTATGGGGGGTTGTGTGCTAGGTCCGGAGATCATTGCACATTCCATTGGAATGACTCTGCTGCTTTGTAACGTCACTATTCCCCCTCAACTGGGAATTTCAACATTCCATGTGCCATGGATGGTACGACACGGATTTTTCTTATACCCGGCCTGCCTATTATTCCATTGTGTTGGGATGGTGACCTGATAACCATGAAGTTCATCCATGTGGAAGTGGAATGCTCTTCGTCACCTATTTTTACTAGCAAAGATATCTGTCCTAGCGGCCAAATGGTTTCTCCGCTGAATCTAATGAGGTGTGTGTTGGCCTGGACCATCTGGCTTCTTATTTCTGGCCAGAGCCTGACGAAGCAATGTTCATATAGGATTTCTGAGGACGTTCCACCGTCTACGTATATTCGGTGCACGAAGTGTCCTCCTATTTTAGCTTCGATGATCATTAGTCCTTCCGTTTCGTCTTCGTCCCCTAAAGGTGGAAAGGAGATTACTGTCTTCGGAGAGAAGCTATGGGTAACCCTTTGTTTGGCTATCCTCTCCCATGGTTGGATCATTAGGATGGCTAGGGGCTTATCCTTTCCGGTCGTTTCCCCCTTCTTTGGTGCCTTTGGCTTATCGTTTTGTTTTAATTCTTTGGTGAATTGCGACAACTTACCCAACTTGATCATCTCATCTATCTGCTTTCTCAGCTGCATGCATTCGTTCGTGCTGTGCTCCGTATCTACGTGGAATTCACAGTACTTGTTTGGATCCCTTTTTTCCGCAGGAGTTACCATTGGTGGCGGAGCCTTGAATTTTCCTTTTTCTAGAGCGAAAATTTCTTTCGGGGTTTTCGTAAAGAGTGAAAACCTATCTGGCTTCCGATCCGATCTTTGCTTATTTTTAAAACCCTTTTTAAAATTTGGCTTATTTCTTCCTTCTGGTTGTTTCCACGGCGCGGGTGCTTTTTTCCGACTATGAATGAATGCGGCAACTTTCCCTTGCAGAAAGACGTAGTCACCCTGTACATTTCGTCCATTGACCTCGGAATTTTCTCGTATAAACGCTTGATCGGCTCGAAGTGGGTTATACCGTGCATGAATTCTGAGATCTTCATGCATTTCGGCGCTCCTTCCACATCCAGGATTTCTGCTTTGTATCTTTCCATAAATTCCTCCGTGGATTCTCCATCTCTTTGCTTGATATGATGTATCTCCACCGGATCCTTGATGTGTTTTATTTGTTGGAGATAATTTTCCCTGAATGCTGTTTTCAAATCTTTATAGCTGTCAATGGATTCCCTTGGGAGTTTGTCGAACCAGACTCTAGCGTTTCCAGTGAGCGTTGAGTTGAACATGTGACATCATGTTGGCATTGCCCACCTCTCTGTCTTTGCCACGGCCTGGAATTGCTTTAAATGATCTTTCGGATCCCCGCTTCTATCATATGTCTTGACGTGGCTGGGCATCCTTGTCCTTGGGAAATTAAAATGCCAGATACGAGGTGTGAAAGGGTTTCTTTCCTCACACGTCCAAGGCTGAGAGAGATCATCTTCGTAGGTGTTTGACCTGTGTCTTCTTGATTTGGACTTCCAGTGACCTCCCTCACTGTCTTCACTCTCCGAATGTCCGCCAGTTTCCCAGGACGACGTGCCCCTATGATGATGCTTCATTGGTTGCACCTCGGTTTCCTTTTTGTGGGAACCCTGATGGCGGCTGTCAGAACGTGCAGATGCACTTTGTTCTTTTCCTCCCAACCTATTGAACACACCATCCTCCTTCCGCAGCCTGGGCCTAGGTGAGGGAGGTTTGTTTTGTTTGAGTCTTTTGAAGACAATGGCAACCGGTGACGGGCTTCGAGAGCGCCTATTTCCATGCCTCTTTTTTGGCTCTGTTCTGGCGGTTGGTGTCTTGGATTCGGAGTAATGCGACTCTTCATGATTTCTTTGATTTTTTTTGGTCTCGTTGCCGTAGAGTAGGCGTGCCTTTACCGCATTAAGCTTATCTTGCTGCTCTTTTTCTTTTTGCATCTTTTCAGCAATGAGTGGCAAGAGTTGGTGGTAGTTTTTGTCGCACAATTCTCTTAGGACCTCGTCAGGCGTAGGCTTTTCGAGACCTTGTGGGCTACTTCTTCCCCTAGTGTTCCATACGGCGGACGTGGGAACGGTTGGGGTGTGTTGTTCGTGAGTGCTCATGATGAGTATTTTAGAAAACGTGGTTACGCTGCGGTCCCACGGATGGCGCCACTTGTTAGTACAAAATAAGTGTAGGGTTTAGAATAGGACTCAAATCATACGTCGGGTCGAGTTCCCGAATGATTTGAGCATTAGATCTTGTACTCGCAAGAGAAGTGATGATTTCCTGCACAATCAAATAAACCGTTAGCCTTACCGTGGGGACGAACCCCACGATTAGACTCCGGCATAAAAGTAAGTAAAGAAGTAGAGAGAGAAAGTATGTGTATGTAGAGTGAGAAAATCGTACTGTTCATTGTGTTAGAAGGTCCCTTTTTATAAGCGAATGAAATATTATGGTTTCCTAATATTTTGTTTGTTTAGTTAGTGGCCAGAGTGGGTCCCTTGTCGGGCAAGGTTCCGTAATAACCGTGTGTACGGACGCGTATGCTTTTCATGGACAGAAGTATCCTATAGTTAGGTCCGCGTCCGTTTTGCTGTGTCCGGGCCGTGACCAATGCAGGATTGGGTTTAGTTTTGGCCCATGACTGCTAAGTTGAGCCCAGAAGCCCAAGTGATAGTATGGCCCAAGCCCGGAGACTTGATATGCCTACTATACATCATCAAAGATATATCAGTTTTGCTTTATTAAAATGTTTTGCTTTCAAGATAAGTTATTATTTTTGATATTTGATCAGTGACTATTTAATCATAAAGTTATCTTTAGATATTTGATCAATGACTACTTAATCAGACACCTTCAAGATAGTCATAACAGGTATTTTAACTTCCGTGTAACAGTTGCTAATTACATTAGCCACGATTCTAAATCTTTTCAACTAAGTAAATTTCCTCAAGTTCTTAATACTCTTAACTATACTATCTTATACATCTAGTAATGCTCCTTAGGTCCATGATTTGTCTATTTGTTCAAGATTATTATGTTCATAACTTTTACATAAAATCATAATTTTTTCGTAAGTAATCCTTAAACCCTAATTTGTATCATATACAGTTTACCTTAACCAACATGTTACTTCACTTATAATTCCTATTATATCATGATATTACCAAACTATATCATATGACAGTGTACAAATTGATAATCACAAGGGAAAACTATTTTTTACATGTTTAAAAGTCCCAAGTGGTGATTTAGCTATATTAAAACATCCTATGCTATATAAATATGAAAATAAAAAGATAAAGGTTTTAGGTAACCTTAGTGGATGAATGATGATGATAACCTACACAATCTAAACCTTGTATAGATTAAAAAATCAAAGCTTGCAAGACTTAGGAAACCCTGTTTTCTAAAGGAAAACTTTATCTTTTGAAATTCTTGTTTACACTTGCAAATTGCTTAACCAATGCTTCAAGACATTTATTATATCTTAGGAAATGATGTGTGAATAACTTGTTTGGTCTAGTTAAAATCAAGTATGGATTTTTGTAAAGGAGTGTTAGTTTTTTGCCCCTTGCCCATGTGCTTAAAGAGGGGAAAAAGGAGAGTGTTTTTGGTTTTTTCACACTATGGATATGGACATGTTATGTATTATCTTTGTACTTGTATTTATATAGCTTAGACTAGTCAGAAGAAACATGAGGGTCTTAAGGAAGTCCTTGTCTTGGTCTTTGGTCAAAATCTTGGAGACTAAGGGTTGTTGGTTCCCTAAATGAGACATAATCTCATGAAAATAAGGAGTGGTGTTTTTAAACTAGATATTTTTGTATCCATCTCTATATATCCGGTTATACATGCATATGTATGATATATTTTTGTGATTTTTGAGTATTGGGTATAAAAGTGGGTATTTGTTGAAGCGTAGAAATATTTTTGTGGTTCCGGGAATGCCTAAACTTAATTTATCGCGAAACGTAACCAATTTACGTAACCAATAAAAATAAAACATAATAAGTAAATTATTACTTTAGTAAAAATAATATATTGCTTTATTGACGAAAACTTTAATTCGTTTGGTGCCCGTTTACGTTGATTGGTGATTCTTAGTTTACGTGATTTAACGTAATAATTAAAATTAAAAGCAAACGCGTACGAGAAAAAAAAATAGTGAATTAAATGACGTCGTTCATTGATCAAAAATACGAATTGTTACATATACCGTGCATAAATCCGGAGATCTTCATGCATTCCGGCGCTCCTTCCACATCCAGGATTTCTGCTTTGTATATTTCCATAAAGTCCTCCGTGGATTCTCCATCTCTTTGCTTGATATGATGTATCTCTACTAGATCCTTGATGTGTTTTGTTTGTTGGAGATAATTTTCCCTAAATGCTGTTCTCAAATCTTTATAATTGTCAATGGATTCCCTTGGGAGTTTGTCGAACCAGACTCAGGGTTTTCAGTGAGCGTTGAGTTGAACATGTGACACCATGTTGGCATTGCCCACTTCTCTTTCTTTGGCCGCTGCTGGAATAGTTTAATGATCTTCGGATTCCCGCTTCCATATATGTCTTGACGTGCTTGGATCCTTGTCCTTGGAAATTAAAAATGCCAGATCGAGGTGTGAAGGGTTTCTTTCCTCACCGTCCAGTGAGGAGATCCTCTTGTTGGGGTTTGGACACTGTGTCTTCTTGATTTGGACTTCCAATGACCTCCCTCACTGTCTTTAGTCTCCGAATGTCCGCCAGTTTCTCGGGACGACGTGCCCCTATAATGATGCTTTCTTGGTTGCAACTCAGTATCCTTTTTGTGGGAACCCTGATGGCGGCTGTCAGAACGTGCAGATGCACTTTGTTCTTTTCCTCCCAACCTATTGAACACACCACCCTCCTTCCGCGGCCTGGGCCTAGGTGAAGGAGGTCTATTTTGTTTGAGTCTTTTGAAGACACTAGCGACCGGTGACGGGCTTCGGGATCGCCTATTCCCATGCCTCCTTTTTGGCTCTATTTTGGCGGTTGGCGTCTTGGATTCGGAGTAATGCGAATCTTCATGATTTCTTTGATTTTTTCCGGTCTCGTTGCCGTAGAGTAGGCGTGCCTTTACCGCATTAAGCTTATCTTGCTGCTCTTTTTCTTTTTGCATCTTTTCGGCAATGAGTGGCAAGAGTTGGTGGTAGTTTTTGTCGCACAATTCTCTTAGGACCTCGTCCGGCGTAGTCTCTTCGAGACCTTGTGGGCCACTTCTTCCCCTAGTGTTCCGTACGGCGGACGTGGGAACGGTTGGGGTGTGTTGTTCGTGAGTGCTCATGATAAGTATTTTAAAAAACGTGGTTACGTTGCGATCCCACGGATGGCGCCACTTGTTAGTACAAAATAAGTGTAGGGTTTAGAATAGGACTCAAATTATACGTCGGGTCGAGTTCCCGAATGATTTGAGCATTAGATCTTGTACTAGAGCAAGAGAAGTGATGATTTCCTGCACAATCAAATAAACCGTTAGTCTTACCGTGGGGACGGACCCCACGGTTAGACTCCGGCGTGAAAGTAAGTAAACATGTAGAGAGAGAAAGTATGTGTATGTAGAGTGAGAAAATCGTACTGTTCATTGTGTCAGAAGGTCCCTTTTTATAAGCGAACGAAATATTAGGGTTTCCTAATATTTTGTTTGTTTAGTTAGTGGCCAGAGTGGGTCCCTTGTCGGGCAAGGTTCCGTAATAACCGTGTGTACGGACGCGTGTGCTTTCCGTGGATGGAAGTATCCTATAGTTAGGTCCGCGTCCGTTTTGCTGTGTTCGGGCCGTGACCAATGCGGGATTGGGTTTAGTTTCGGCCCATGACTACTAAGTTGGGCCCAGAAGCCCAAGTGATAGTGTGGCCCAAGCCCGGAGGCTTGGTATGCCTACTATACGTCATCAGCAATGGTTTTACGGTTTGGGTTCTTAAACTGATCGACACAAGGTTTGTGAAGTTTTGGGTTTAAAACTTCAAAGGTGTCGGGTATTGCAAAGGTTCTTCTCTCGGGTTATAGCCGTATCAAAGATCAACAAAGGTTGTTGTTGTTGTTGGATTTTTTGTAAGGTTACACGACAAAGAAGACAACATTAGGCTCTTGGGTTTTTGGGTTGTCGAGATTATAGACACGGGTTAAAGAAAGCTTAAGGGTTGGTTTTCGGCTTATAGAAGATCGGCATATTACGTGATTTGGCGTTGTCGAGATATCAACCACGAAGAAGGAGATCGTTGTTTTTTTTATAATTGAAAATAAAGATATATGCTTCAAGGTGTTTGAATAATAGCTTTTTTAGTTTTTCTTTTAGTATTCAAACAAATGATTATATCATCTAAAATGTTTACACATGGTTATTTTGTTTAGTTCGGTGTTGTGAGGTTAATATCACAAAGTTATAACAATAAACAAAGGTATAAAGAATGATGACGGGGACCAAGTTTGACATCAAGAAATTCGATGTGAAGAATGACTTCGGGTTATGGAAGATAAGGATGCAGAATTTGCTGGAACAACATGGATTAGCTGCAGCATTGAAGGAGTTACCTAAAACCGCAATAGTGGCATACGATAACCAGGGTTCTAAAAGGCGCGCTATAGCGGCACCATAGCGGGGCTATAGCGCGAGGCGTGGCCTCCACGTTATGAAACAGGCCAAGGCGTCGTCTCTAGGCGTGGCGTGAAATAAAGCGTGATAAGGCGCGCTATAGCTCAAGGCGTGGCGCCTTTTTTGAAGGGTTTAGGGGATTTACTAATATTTGAGATTTTACTAATATTTTAGAGTTGGGCTTGGATTTACTAATGCTTATCATTCATATAATTATGAAATATGATATAAATCTATAAATCTATAAATATTTGTTGTCGCCTTAAATCACGCCTTAAAAACGCCATGTCGCTACGCCTCACGCTAAAGCTTGAGGCTTGACCATGCCGCCACGCCACGCCTCACGCTATCTATAACCTTGACGATAACGTCATTTAGAAAAAGTCTTGCAGTGCATTGATCTTGTGTTTGGGTGATCGGATCCTACGAGAGATCACCAAGGAGATGACTAAATCAGAGATGCGGAAAAGTTATAGACTTTATACATGACAATGAGTTTAGTTAATCGTTTTTACTTTAAGAAAAAGTTACACACCTTCGACATGCATCCGAGTAAGAGTTAGACTGAGCATATTGATAAGTTTCATAAATTGGTAGGTGACTTAGCGGCTATAGATACTGCTATATCGGATGAGGACCAGGAAATATTATTATACACATCCTTACCACTGTCTTACTGTAATTTCATGGAGACTTTGTATATGGTCGGGATATTGTGAAGCTAGACGACCGGCTCGTGACACTTAATTATATGGAACTTTAGAAGATGAAAAAAGCAAAAGGTGATGGTAGTGAAGGTTAATATGCGAAGGGGAGTAGGGTAAAGGTGGTGCATGGTCAAAGTGCTGAGGAAGAAGCAACAGATTCAAGTGTTATATATGTCAGTCCGAGGAGCATTTGAAGAGGGATTATCCCAAGTATAATCACAAGAAATCTTAAGTTTTTATCACGAACGAAGATCATGAATCTGGTCTCGATCGGATGGGTATGACAATGCTGATGTGATGATGGCTATGAGTGTTGAAAAGTTATTGGACCGGATCATGGATTCAGGGGCTCATATCATATGACATACATGAGAGATTACATGTTTGATTTTGAAGAGTATGACAGTGGTAATGTAATGTTAGGTGATGAAAGGGAATGTTGTAACAAGAGACGGGTAAGGTTAGAGTACAGATGAAGGATGGGTCAAGTTTCGTGTTGAACATGTTCAAGGATTAAGGCGAAACTGGAAATCAATGGGCATTGTTAAAAAAAGGGTTTTACTATGAAGATGCAGTTTAGAAAGATCAAGGTTATAAAGGGTTTACTAGTGGTACCATCAGGAACAAGGAGGGCTAACTGTGTATATACACTGGATGGTTATGAAGTAACCGGGAAAACATTAAAGAATATGAAGCTGTTAGGAGAATGTCAAACGTGAAGGAAGAACAACACATGTAATTTTCTTAATTCTTATAATCAGAGCTCTACACAACAGTGTACGAAGGTTGGTTGAGGAGACGAACGTGACACTCTTGGCTATGGTATATTTTTCTGATACAATCTGGTATGTCCGAGGTTTTTAGGCAGAGGGTACATCCATGTCTACATATCTGTTGAACCCGTCATCAACGATTGAATTTGAGATGCTTATAGTTCTGTTAGAGTTTTTTGGAAGGCCTGCTATCGGCTAGTATTAAGTAATGTATGCTTGAACCGGATAAGGCCAAGTTTATATATGGGTTACCGTGAAGGTATAATGAGTTACTAGCTTTGGAGGTTAGATGACGTTACTTCAAAGGTAGTGCTTTACTAGAACATGGATTTCAATAAGAGTGATGGATACAAGGAAACTTGCACTGGTTCTAGTGTAGGTACGGGTTTAGTTCAAGTGTTGTAGAGAATTGAGTTTGAGGTAGAAATGTAAGAGGATCATACATTTGAGGTGGAACTCAAAGGAATGTAGGTCAGGTAGTTGGTTTACAAAAAGTACAAACTTAGGATTTGATATACTATCCTTTATCACACGATAGGACAAAACACTCAACACGATAATTATTCAAGTATTGATAAGACATTAATGAGGCTGCTTTTGCAGTTGCTAAAGTGGAGAAGATACATGAACATGAGTCATTGACTTTTAATGATACAATTGCTTATGAGGTGATTCCAAGTGGAAGGCTGGATTGAAAGAATATATAGATGCTCAGTCACATGTGTATGTGCTCAACAATGGTTGTTGGAAAAGCTATGACAACCTCGATGACTGTTGCTGAAAGTATACACTAGGTATGTGATGGAAAAAAGGGATATAATTTTAAAATAATTTTAACAATTAAAACAAACAATCGAGAATTACAGCGAAAGCATAACCTTTAAAAGCGCATTTCCATATCCAGAGATCCATATACACGACTTATGACTAATCAAGAAAACAGTAACAACAATTTCATACCTTTGTGCGGGAGATCAACTTGAACTCAAAAGATCAAAAATAAGATCTTCTCATGGTTTAGCACACTAATGCTTAGACAACTTTAATAGAGTGATAGATATTGATTCAGTTGACGAACACACGAACAATCGAATTGCTAGAATAACACACATGATGTGTGTGTGTGCGCGCATGCGTGTGTATATGTGTCGAAAAGACAAACTCTATAATTAAATGGGATAATTACTAAATACAATAGGATAATTAATGTATCTAAAAGATATGTTATATATCCAATATATCCATAACTTATATAATAAGTAAATGAACCAAGCCGACCAGAACACATCCTTATAGTTTTGGCCGATTACTAAATCCAAAAGGGTTTCCCTTTTTTGAAGCTTGGTTTAAACCCATTACTTTATAGTTAGTTTAACCAATTAAGCAGAATTGCATATATATCTCTTCAAAAGCTTAAAATTGTTTATATATCCAACTAAAACTTATAATTGCATATATATCTTTCTAAAATATCAAAAATTGCATATATATCCAACTTAAACTTTTAATTGCATATATATCATTCATAAATATTAAATATGGCATACATATCTAAATAACTATTTAATATAAGTTACAACTCTAAAATACATGAAAACAATAATTATATAAAAGATATTGCTGTAAATTATTTTTTCTTTATTTATAAACTTGTCAGCATTAATATATGTTTTTATTGTATACATACTTTATCTATTATAGTTATATATTACAATCATGATATTTATGATGAGTTTGTTTCATGTATTTTTATTATATATAAGGTAAAGTGACTTATTTTGCGAGGTTAAATATTGTTGTAATATAACGTTTTTGTTTATCTCGTTTATTTTGAATCTCGAGACTCGTACCTTTAAAACAAATGTTATTGTTGATATTTTTAAAATTATACAATTTAGAGTTAAAATTATATTAAATAATTGTTTTGATATATATGACATATTAAAGGTATAGAAAGGTATAATATATATGCAATTATGAAGGTTTAAAAATTATATATGTGCAATTATAAAAGTTTAAAAAGAATATATATGCAATTAATAGTTTAAGTTAGATATATACAATTTTTAAGCTTTTGAAAAAATATATATGCAATTATAAGTTTTAGTTAGATATGTATGCAATTTTAAATTTTTGAAAGATATATATGTAATTTCTCTAACTAATTAAACCCAAAAACTATTTAATTAGTCTCACTAATTAAATACAATCTCATTCTCTTTTATTTAAACCATTTATATGCTTTTACTAGACTAGCCGGGTATTCGCACAATGCGGCGGCGAGTACCCGGTAACTAAATATTATGGCGAGCAAACGTTGTTTATTTATATGTATTTTCTAACATAACTTTATGAAATAATGACAAATTTTAATTAAAATAAATATTAACCATACCGATGCAACTATTTCACATCCAAATAACATAAGGTTCAATTTAAAGAGAGTAGCATAAGTAGTTAAAAGAGATAAATTAAAGATAAACGTCAATACAAAATGAAATGTAATAGACATTGCAAAAGATAACTCGTTAACTATATAATAATCGAATAAAATAATCAAGAACCTAATTGTTTATAAAAAAAATATTTTACCTTAACAATTGATGAAGATTTGACTTGTCAAATGATGTAAGCCATAGTATTAGAACTCATTGAAGTTATACAATTTTGAATTAAAATTTTGAAGACGGATTATCAATGTCAATCATGTATATATATAATTCACAAATAAACTTTTTATATATAAAGCAGTAAAGATAGATACTATTAAATGAGCGGTTTCAACAGTAAATGTTTGTAACCAACTTGACCTATTAAATAGGCGGTTTAAATATTAACTTAATGACCATGATTATGGTAATGGCCGATTAATGCTCATAACTCCTTTTGACCAGGAGTTACAAACTCTTTTAAATGGGCTTTATTAACGCATGCTAGTTAAAAAACGTATACATTAAATCTAGTGTGAATTTAAAAATGTGTATGATGAACATTGACTAATGGCTTTATATCTTTCCCCAAAAAAAAATGTTTTGGTCCCTTAAAAATTTTAAGACTTCTAAAATATAATCACACGGGTACCCGCCACTGCAACGGCGGCGGGTACCCTATGACTATATTTTGCGATGAACAAATGTTATTCGGTTAAACGTTTTTCTAACAACAACTGTACAAATTAATGATAATTTAAATTAAAATAACTTTAAGCAATAACAATGCAAAATATTTCATATCCAAATAAACATAAGATCCAAACAAAAGAAAGGAACACATAAGTAGCATCTTTGAAACATAAGTTAAAATAGACCGGTACCCGCGTGTTGCGACGACGAGTTCCCGTGTAATTAAATCTTTCGGCGAGGGGTTAGGCGAGGTTCAAGGACCATAAGAACCTTGGATGGCTGAATCTATTGTGTATGAAGTATGATTAGTTTGTGTTGTAGCTTTTTGATTCTTTCATAAATAATGAGTTCTTTTTATATTAAGATTTCATAACTGACGTTTTAATGTATATTAATAACTTCTTTTAAGTTTTATATGTTACAAGTATTGATATGGTGGTTACTCATTTATTTCTCATTAAATCACTTATTTGATCATTAACGCGACGGTTACAACTTTTGAGGTTACAAATATTTATCAAGTTTTGAAATCCTTCCATAACAAAAAATGTTTTGATCCCTTATAAATTTTAAGACTTCTAAAATTAGATGTCTAAAATGCGTAGTAGAGATAAACTTACCAAACTCAAAAATGTTATAAAAGCAACATATTCGGTAGTAAGGTTCGGGTTGTGGTGGGTATCATCGTGAGGATTTCAGTGGTGGTTGGTGCCTCGGCGGTGGCGACTGATGGTGGCGAAGACGGTGGTGTATATAGTTGTGACTGGTGAGAGTTTGTGTTTTTAGGGTGAATGAGAGAAAGTTTAATCCTATCAGATTCGATGTGGAGAGTTTTTATATTGAAATGAGCTGTTACAATTCATATGATTTAAATGAGTTATTAAACTCTTTGGACTGTTAAAAATTACAATTAATATGGTTTTATGGGCTGCATTAATATTGTGTTGTTACAAAATGGGTGTTACAAAATGGGTTGTTACAAAATGGATTTCAAATTAAGATACTAAATTTTGAGTTATGACTTTTAATTTTCTGTATTTATTAAGTTTATAACAAAAGTAACATAAATCTTTTTCATAACAAAAAATGTTTTGTGT
This sequence comes from Tanacetum coccineum, assembly GCA_026074375.1. Taxonomy (NCBI): domain Eukaryota; kingdom Viridiplantae; phylum Streptophyta; class Magnoliopsida; order Asterales; family Asteraceae; genus Tanacetum; species Tanacetum coccineum. The sequence continues at coordinate 19,320 of BQNB010028235.1, read as the reverse complement.
TCTTAATCTTTTTAAGACATCTATTTTTAAAAGTCCTAAATGTTTTATAAAATAGTAGAGATATACTGAAGTCTAACATTATATGTGCCCCATGGACATTTCTAATAATTCTGTCACATGTAAGTTTAGAAAGATTATTAATAAGATTGGTATGAACATGGTTTTAAAAGGCGCACTATGATGTCGTTAAGGCCTCGCAAAGGTGCGAGGCGTGACTTCCACGCTACGCAACAATTAAGGCTTATGTTTAAGGTTTGACATGCGATGAGGAGTGAAAAAACTTGATAAGGCGCGATAAATTGTGATGCATGAAGGATTTTTTGAATTCAATTTCAATAAAAATCGTTTGTTTATTAAAAAAATGAAAAAGATTACATGTAAAGATAGTTTATTTATTTTATTTTCTTATGTATGACACTTTTTGTAAACTGAATATATTTAAAATGTGATATAAATATATAAATTTATAAATATTTTCATATTTTGTGTCGCTTTAAGTCACGACTTAAAAAACGCAATAACTCGTCATGGCTTCTAAGACGTGAGACTTGGACATGTCGCTACGCCACGCCTCACGCTATTTATAACCTTGGTATAATTATAATTATTTTGTTACTTATAAGGGTTGATGAAATTATCAATTTGAGGGACCCTATGTTTGCGGATGTTTGACGTGGAACTTTGGTGCTTCTAGATCCTGACGTTGGCGGTGACCAAGACCGGAACATCTGTAAATATACGTCTAAAGATAGGCTTATGATACATGTACCTTTGAAACACCGTTTGTACCCCCAGGTTTTTTGACGTTTTTTTTGTATTTTTATAATTTTGTATATGTTATAAAACTGTAACACGGAAAAAATGGAACGAAAAATATAAAGTTTAACAGGTCAAAAGTATGAAACTGTCAAAAATTACGGAACATAAACTGATAAAAAACTGCGTTGCACTGTAAAAATGAAGATACAAAAAGAATCTTTTGTACCTTTTGGTACTATGCAGTGGGCCAAAGGGTACCAATAGGGTACCCCTAAAGATAATATAATATTAACGATATTTCCTTTTGTAATTTGATAGGTCACACATATTTTTCCTTATATTTATCCAATGAGCAAATATATATATTTTACTTTATTTTATGCTACAAAGTTTTCCCTGCTCGTTATCCGGCAAATGTATATGGCCCGATTGAAGGATTGTTTGCCTTCGTTACTAAATTAATATTATGTTTGTATCATACTTTTCTAACTTATCAACGTTCGAAAGAAAACCGTGCATGCATGTCAGCAACAATGATCATTTCGATACGAAATTTGAGATTTGTAATGTAACATAAAAATTTCGAAAGAAAATGTGTTGCTATTAGAGGGTGGAGTGTGGTGGGGAGATACATCTCCTTACTTGGGCCTCACAGCCTGCCACATCAGTATCTCACTCTCACTTTCACTCAAAAGTACTCATTCACTCATAACACACCACTATCTCCTCACTTTGGCCCCATCACCCACAATTTTATTTTATTTTCTATTTTTTTCACACAAACATAATTTATTTCATTAAAATTAAAATACAATACAAAAAATGAAAATATACAAAGTTACAAATTTATTTTTTTATAAAATAAAACACACTTTATAAACAAAATTGTAACTTTAAACCCTAAAATGACAAACAACAAACAATAAGGGCTTAAAATGAAAATATCAATTTTATTAAACATATAAGCCCAGCTTATCCTCGCTAGAGCCACACAAAATAAAAATAAAATTAATGCTTCTTCTTCCTCACACACTCTCACACACAAGCTGTACATAAACACACACAACCTATTCTTTATGAATCAAACAAAAGAAAACAAAAGAAAAAAGAAAACAAAAGATTAAAAAAGGATTTACGTTTTTGTCGTATTTGACTCGTCTACACGACGAGATACCACATTTTTTGAAGTGGCGAGCAAGGTTGGTATGGTGGCGAGGTCAATGGCGAAGCCACGTAGGATGTGGCGAGCCTTCTTCGTTGCCATACTCCACCCTCTTATGTCGTTTAGAATTTCTACCTATATATAGGGCAAGACATGAAAATTTTTATGATGACTGTACATGGTGACTAGGCAATGAAATAGTGACTGAAATGCTGACTCAAAAGGTATTTTTGTCCATAAAATTTGACCTATTAAATATGTGTGTAAAATAAAGGGTATAATGGTCAATTTAGTATTTCCTTGAACACCTCCTGCATTGATTCTGTAGTTACATACGAACCCATTCTCTCTCAATTTTTAAAATCACTTCCAAAATAAGCTGTAACTTATCCTAAAATTACTCTCTATCAAACTCAAAACCCTAAATCGAACCTAATCCTATTTGCAATTACTCGATCGAATCAAACCCTCACATTCAAATTGTCCCTTAATTTCATTAAAATTGCAATTTTAATTTCAAATCAATTTATTGAAAACACGAGAAGCATCCAAATTGAAAGTTAACATGGAGGAGGAACGTTTGTGTATGTTAATTCATCATGATTGTAATCACAAGAATACATGTATGCAGTTAAGTACTTTCTCTTTTAGGAGGAGGGAGAGGACTCTGCTAATTCTTTCTCAGTATGCTTAGGAAGCAAGGTTTTTAGGGCCTGGAAGGAGGGAAAGAATCTTGGACTAGGAGGGGAAGGGATGGTTGTATGGCATCTATGAAAGCATTGACTACATTTCTCCTTCGATATTGCGAAGGCAAGACGCTCTATTGGCTTAGTTTAGTTGGTACAAAATAAAGTTCTAAATGGATAGGATAAATTTGATTGACTGATGGTACAATGTACTTTTGTACAAAGTCACTTCTCAATTCGCATTTGGTATACGAAAGTGCGGAAGGCAAACCCTTCTATCTGATATAAACCACAATTCTTATAATTCAATTTCATTTTTTATTATGTGGAATTTAATTTAGGAAAACATATATCTATCCATGTTTGTTTGGAAAGCACAATTAATTTTTGTTTAGTTTATGAAGATTACTTGCATGACTGATAAGAGATTAGCAATTGATGATTTGTTTATAGATTAGAAACTGAAATTATCTAAATCATGCTTTTAAACATGTTATGTATGACTAGCAGGGAACCCGCGCTTCGCGGCGGGATATTATATTGCTACATCTTATATCGATTTCATACTTTAAAGTATCGAAATTTGTTATATATTTATTAGTACTTTCATATACGAATTTAAATTACGTAATATATATATATATATATATATATATATATATATATATATATATATATATATATATATATATATATATATATAAGGTTAAAATAAAATAAAAAATATCTGTGAGAAGGATAAAAAGAAAAAAAAAAGTTCTCGAAAATTTCAAAAAAAATTCCATAAAAGCAGAGGTAGTTGGTGCATAAAACTTTTGTAAAAGAAGTTTTTCTAATTTTGAGTTTTTATACATTTTTTTAATGCGCAAAAAAAGAAATTTGAATGCACCAAAAATTTAAATTTGTTATAGTTTGATGCGCACTAAAAATTTGATGCAAAAAGTCAAAAGAAGTTGAGTACATTTTTTATGCACAAAAAAGCGATTTAATACGTAAACGTTTTTTTATAATTTTTTTTCAGCAAAACTATCCACTTTTATAAAAACTTCCTTCACAACTTTTTCATGCATCAACATACACGATCTTGTGAAATTTTTTCAGAAATTTTTGAGAACTTTTAATAAAAAAAAATTAATCATTCTCACGAATATTTATCTTTTTATTTTATCTGTGCAGTATATATATCTATATAGCATATTTTTTTTATCTATTTTTTATAAGAACGTCTTAAAGGCTTGTATTTTTCATTAAAAATAGGCTACATATTTGTTACATTATATAAAAAAAAGTCGTAATCAGTGGAAAAAATTGTTTATATGTAAGTTGGGTGACGTCAAAATATTTATATGTGTTAAATGCATACGTTTTCCAATTGCTAACTATTTCCATTTGTGGGCCGAATTATTTGGGGCCAGGAAGCCCAACTGAACATTTTTATTAGCCCAAAAAATAAAGGACAAAATGGGCCGCAAAAAGACAAAATAAGAAAATGATCTTTAGTATATTGTTGAATTATAATTATCATGACATTATAATGACAAATTGTAAAAAAAGTATAATTGTTACTTATATTTTCAATTGATGATTAGAATCACACACAACGAATAAAAATATTATGTTAACACTATAAATTTTCAATTGCTAATGTATTGGTCCAAATATATTGGTTTAGTTACATTAATTAGTTAATGGTTATTGAACTGGGCTTTTTTTTACTATTATAATAGAATGGGCTGATATTTTGACCCATTATTTTTGTTTGGACCGAAAATCCATCAGTAACTAACACATCAGAAACCGAATAATATGCAAATTGAATGATTCATAAATGAAAACATAAATATTTATATCAGAACAAAATCATCAACAAGAAAAGTAAGCTTACATTTTATGCATCAGAAAGCAAACTACAAACAATTAACCATCAGAAGATACTTAAAATTAAACACATTAACAATTAACAATGACATTAACTACAAACATGTATCAAAACAAATATCATCAACAGTGATAAAAATTTATATATTTGTAATATTCAGTACAACAAAAAAAATTTAAACATTTAATAGATTCACAATTTTTATAGATTGAGATGTTTAAAATAATTTTATGTTTATTTGTATTATACACCTTCAAAAGCTCAACAGACTTGCCTATATATATCACTCAACATAGCAACATTATCTTTAGAAATCAAATAAAAACACAAAAGAACTCTTTACAAGTACAATCGAATGGCAAACGACATTGCATTCAAACTCAAGATGATCGATCAAGTAAATCATGAAGACGACAGGGAAGTGGAAATCTCAACATCTGTCGCCAACATCATTGAAGAAATCATTAAGAATTCAAAACGAAGACAGGTAATCATCGAGACTCTGGTCCCTCTGACCGTCAACATCTGTCGCCAACATCATCGAAAATGGTCCCTCTGACCGTTAATTCAAAACAAAAACACAAAAGTTTTTAAAAAATTTAAATTATTGTAGGAATTTTCTAAAAAATTTGTTAAACATATAACGAAAAGTTTTTTAAAAATTTAATGAAAAATTTTCGGTAAATTTTTTTTCGAAATTTGTTTTTGTTTTTAATTTTTCGAGAAAATAAAGGCTGAAGTTTTCTTTTTCGAATTTTTTTTTCGTTTTTTAAAAAAATAATTTTTTTTTTAACTTTTCGAAAAAATTTCGATCAATTTTATGTTCAAAAAAAAAATTTACTGAAAATTTAAATATTCTGACATAAATTTTGTAAAACTTTGAAAACTAAAGTATATTTTTTAAATATTTTTAGAATATGGTTTTGTAAATTTTCTTAATTCAAAATATATTTTGAATAATTTGTAATCAAAAAGAAATTAACACACATATTAATTAGAAAGTTAAAAAAATTAAAAAAATAGGGACTAAATCTGTGATATCAAACAAACCACAGGGACCATACTTTTAAAGTTATATAGGTTTTAATGTAAATACATTTGAAAAGACCAAAATACCCATAAAGTAAACTGTCAACTGACGAAAATGTTGGCCAAGGGACCAAACCTGATACGGGTCGAAATCACAGGGAGAGGATCCGGGAAAAAAAAGTTTAGGGAGCATTTTCGTTAAACCCGGTTCACCCCAAGGACCATTTATGCAATTAACTCTAATTTTTTTCTCATCGAGCCCCTCTTCACTATAGAGCTCTAAAGTTGGATATTAAAAATGAAAAAAAAAAGACACTGAGTAACTTTTCATAAAAAGGTCTTGTTAGTAAAAATGATTATGTTTATGTTCTTATAATCATTGTCACTCAAGGACTGCAAGAGGCATATGCCTGTTAAATAAATACATAAGACCGAGTGAAAAAACACACACAGACTTAACACTCTTTGTATATATACTAGTTGGTTACCCGTGCATAGCGGCGGCAATAAAAAATTTAATAACTCAACTTTTTACGTAATTTCCTACCCGCTTAGTAATTTCGTTTCACAAATGTATGTGTTCGTTGGGGTTTCCCGTAACTTTCCCGCAACACCATATTAACATCATCATTCTCGCATGTAAAAAGACAACACTATCTCCGAAAGTATATAGTTTTAACGTATCAAGTTTATATTTAATTAAGGTTAAAGTTGTACAAAATATAATCAACATAAAATTAAACCCACTAAAAATGTAAAAACAAAAAAAATTATAAAAATATATCAAAATGGATGTTGAATTAAAGAGCACAAAATTTTAAAAAATATGGTGAAATTAGATCATGATAAAATTAAATTGATAAAAAGATATTTTCACTTTGAAAATACAGGTATTTTTAATCAAAATGTGACACATTCACTTTTATGAGTGATTCCAAAAAAAATGAGATGTATGTCAAATTTGCACCTCCTAATCTCTTAATTTTTTAATGGGTCCCACATTATAAATGCTTTTAATAGTATTTTTATAAAAGATAGTGATTTTGATGTAAAGTTTTTTGATTGGTTAATGGGTTTGTGAGTTGATTATGTATGTCAAGTGTTTGATAAAAATGCTTAAATTAGTGTATGATAGGTTGTTTTAGATGTTTTTTTTATCTCCATTATATGCTACATGTTCACAGGCACAATTCGAAAACTATTAGTTTGTGAAAGTTCGCATCAGTTTCAAATATTTAAGGTGTATCATGACAACTTATGATTTTTGGTGTGTTTCTTCTTCATGTGACAATAGCATTTGGTGGAAAAAAATTGTTGGTTACATGAAACCTCAAAATGTAAAAATTGGGTAAGAAGTATTACGTAAAAAAGTTACCCTTCTTTTTTGGTTATGTTTTATCTTATTATCATCCGTTTTGAGATACACATAAAACAATTGACCCATTATATCTACACTCAATGTGGTAAAACTTGTAAGAAACATGAAGTGAATTTATTGTGTTAAATCAGTTTCAATATTGCTTTTTTGTAATTTTGTTATATTAAGTATGAGTTCATGAAACACCTTAAAATACTGAATATTAAATTTAAGTTTACATTATAACATTACTTTGATGCACCGATTTGTTTAAAAAAAGTCTTCAAACAGTTATAATGATACCAATTAATAAACTAATTGAAACTAACGATAAGAGAAAGTACTTCAGTTATGTTTTGGAAATGAATTTGTGTAAGATTACTTTATGTGTCTAATGAACAATTACAATAATCTCTTTTGCATCCACTCTTTATATGTTGCCGCTTTAATTTTGATTTTGATCAAATATGTTATTAATACTAACCAACGTATTAACCATCACTCCATCACCACTATTTAACACATATCACCAATATTTAACACATAATCATGAAGAAAATGTTTCTTATTATTATTAACACCCACACGAGTTTCACACTCCTTGGTAAACTTAATATTATTAACACTCGAATCAAATAATTTTACTTTAAAATGGGTGTTTGGATTTTCTGCGAAACTGTAGTTTGATGGATGTATGTGGTGCTGCAAAATTATTGTTTTAAAGGGTGTCTGCGTCGTTTTAATTGGTAGTTGGGGATGCTGTAAAAGTTTAGCTTTAAATGGGTGTTTCTGTGTGCTGCAAAACTATAGTTTTAAGGGTGTTTTTGGTCGTTTGAAAGGGTCTTTGTAGGTCGTTATAATGATTATCTGGGGCTGCTGAAAAGTTCAATTTTAAAGGGGTGTTTGGGGTCGTAAATGAGGTGTTTTTTACTGCTGTAAAACTACAGTTGTAAGGGGGTCTTGGGTCATTTTAAGAGGTGTTTTTTAAGGTTGTTTTGAGCTGACTTGGCTCTTTTGAGGTCGATGAGAAGCTCGCTTATTTATCAGTTTGTATTGCTGTTGTTTTGGGATAGGAAAGGTTTGTGTATATGGTAGTTTGTTTTATGGTACTTGTGAAAAAAACCAATATCAAATGCGTCGAATAACATCCGAATGTATATTTAATGCAAACATCTCCCAAAACTGTTTTATATATCTAAAATAAATCATTAATGTACATCATATGTAACTTATGTATGAAATTCTAGACAAAATTTTAATTTTGACATGTAATCTTATTAGAATAGTCTTTTAGTATGGGATTTGTTACAACATTGTTGTAACGTTTTTGTAGGGCACAAAAGGAGCCATTCGAGATGCACCCGTCTTGCAATGTGAAGTTTCTACCATGTTTGTTCAGGTATATATGAGGGCCCGTGCATAAATTTCAATTTTGTTTCATTTTCATTTGTATAATATAAGTCCCGATCAAGACAATTTCATGGTTTTTATGTATATCTTGCTCAAATATGAAAGTTGGCTGTACAACTACCCATTATATTGTTAATGTTACTTATTATAAAGACGTGCTTCGTGTTTTTTTCTATCAAGGGAACCAAAGACGGGCTATGTCCGTTGGTATCGTTAGAAATGGTTACAAAGAAGATGAAAGCTAAAATCATTGCATGTTTTCGAAAATGGTGATCACTCATTCAAAGTTGCAAACACGAATCTTGAATTAGCAGGAATCACTCATTAAGAAGCTGTTCAAGCAATTGCAATGTTTTTTTCTCAAATCATTGGTACAAAATGATAAGCTATAACTACATTGCAAATTTTGAATTTAATTTTGGTTATCATTATCTTAAGTTCTATCCAACGTAAAATGTAGTCAATTTAGATGGAAAACATAAGGTAAAATGTATTGAGTTTGAGGTCCAATCTCTGGTTGAAAACATAAGGGTGGGGTCTGGGTGTATTGGGTAACAGGTTGGGCTAAAAACGTGTCAGACTATTTGAATCTGGGTCAATATGATATATAAAAATAGAACTAAAATTAGTCAAGCCTACAATTCTTCATTTTCAGGTTTATACCCTTACGTTATGTTTAGTCGAGCATTTTGCATTACATTGTGTTATGTTTAGGAAATATGGCTGAATTAATGCCTAAAAAGCAATTCAATTATGTGTATGTTATTTAAACAATGTTCGATAAGTGAAGGATACTATAGTTGTGCGTTTTGCTTCTATACCTAATTTGATGACCTAGATACTCACCCCTCAAAAAATAAGCTGCAAAACCATAAGTGAGTAACCTTGATGTTTTTATTTTCTTGTGCATACACTGGCCTTTGACTCAATTCAAATTATATCATTATTGGAAGAAGTATTTTACGGTGCTATAATGTGGGTTATGACGATGGAAGAATGTGCTTGGGCATCCTTCAAATTCAGTGGAGTCAAATTTGTGATGTTGCTGGTAATTCAATTCAAGTGTGTTTTACGTTATATCATAATGTGATGAACTTACTATATTCGAGATCATACTTTCCTGACACATCTTCTTGCATATTTATATAGAAGTGTTGTAATACCGGGTATGGATTGTAGCCTTTGAGTGAAGAGAACATAAATGGTTAGTTGGAGTCAAATGTTGTAGCAAGATAATTTTCTTATTATACTAATGATAGCAATATACTTTGAGAATTATCATAATAATACTAACTTATATGTACTACTATCATCGAAACCATAAAGTAAAATACTTTAGAACCATTGAAAAAACATCAAGTGTGTTGTAAAAAACTATATGAATATTGTTATGATGGGTTAAAAATCGAAGCATGTTGATATGATTGGTAAAGAACCAAAATTTTATTGCTAATGTAACCTTGAGGTAGAGGTTGCATTTCGACCCATATAATTAAAATGGGTCGGTCCAGGTCGTGCTTCAAAGTAAATGGGTCAAACAATATGTAGGAAACGGGTCAAATGTACCAAGTGAGTAAAGTCACCCACATTGTATTATTAATGCATAAAACCTCCTACATTACTTATGCAAAATTTTATAATTTTTTTTAATTATATTAAAATATTGATTATAGAAAATATTAAAACTAGAGAATGTTTCTTTCCAACCAAGTTGACCAATAGAAAATTACCTATTTTGACCCAGACGTGTCTTGACATACATGTGTTGCAGCTATGGATATTGTTCACTCGATATAGTTGTTCTGTTACAGAACCTATTACTAAATCAAAATATCCAACATCCACATTAATTATCGTATTTAGCATCTCCTTTAAATCTGCAGGTATAACTTCAACGTATTTGTTGCAAACCACTCAACAACTTCTCTCATTTTTGTTACTTGGATAGCTGAAGTCATCACCAATTTGAACTTGCACACGATAACAACTTCATCCGAAGGAAGAAGCGAAACATCAACCGTTATGGTGTTTGTTTCATCACAGGTACACATTAAATACTATAAGCATTGTGTTGATACTTTGCAAGGAATATTGTCACTAACTTAGTGTTTTTAAATTTATGTATTAGAGTAAAGCTGGCGAGTGAGGTGAGAATAAGAACTGATTGAGCAATATTTTCTGGTAGGCTAATTTTTTTTTAGATTGAAATAGCATATTAGTTATCCTGGTTCGAAAGGGAAAAACGAGATGTAACTTATTCAGTAGGCATTCATAAAGTAACATTTTTTTCTTCTCAATTTAAACTATATTATGTATACTTTTTTTTGTTTGTGGGTTCTTGCAACTAAGATCATATTTTAATGTATCAAATCAAAAATTATAAGTATTAGATTCATGTACAAGACGTGAATGAATTATGGGCTTGGATTATTGAGTAACCTTTTATTATGAATGGTGTTTGCTATAACATTTTTTAATCTTTTTGTATTATACAAATGTTTTACATACATTTTAAATATTAGCATGTATTATCACGAAGCTAGCCCGCCATCCGGGCGGGCTATGAAATTATTGTTATATACGTACCGTTTCAGTTAAACCAGATGGATATAAAATTATGTTAAAAAAAGTTGAATATAAAGTTATTATGTTTATAAAGAATTCAAATGTAGAAAGGTATTTTGGCACATAATCTAAGTCAACCGAGTCAAAGCATGCTTTTTCCAAGGAGTTTAGAGGACCGAGTCATCACACTTGAGTACGTAGTCTACACGCCCCACCAAATTTTTACCATACATGAACTAAAAGTTTTGAAGTAATTAGACAAATCAGAAAAAACATGTTGGAAGTCTTCAAAAGGTTGATCACTGAACCGGACAACAAACGAGTTCATGTCAATACCATGAGCATGGATATTATAGTTCGTAAACCAGTCCTAGCTTAAGCGTCGTGTGTGGATATTGTTTTCGACAGGGATCGCCTTGTTCTATTAATATTAATTTAACGTGGTCAATGTTGGGTAAAAGGCCCATTTTACGTGTTACCTCTCTTATGTTGATGTTACACGATGGGTTTGTTACCAATGAGAAGATTTTTGGGAATTGATAATGAACTTCATATCACCAAACCAAGAATCATTCCAGAATCTAAAGGTTGTCCCCCTTACTCACTTTCATGGTAAAGATCCATGGATGCCAATGTTTAGGGCCAAAAGATGCTTGTGTAAGCTGATGATTACTTTCCGTGGGCACGGTGTTAGCCGATTAATATTTTTGGACATCCTAGTATATATGCATTATAAGTAAACTCACTCCTTTACACTGCATTAGTATACTAGTTATAACGCCCGTGCACGCACGGGGTTCAAACAAATATTTTCTTGCATGTATTTTCTTGGTGAATTAATTTGTAGTTAACATAAATTCAACTCGATTTCTGATGGATAAAAGGTACCTCGACTACAGGCATATTAAAATAAATACGATCATACACATCTTTTTCTTTTTCTATGATTGATAAAACTTAAGTTGTTCATACAATGGTTAATCTTGTGGCATGAGAAGTGATTGAAGTTTCAAGCACGATAATTTAGTACCAAGTACCATTAAAACTCAACAAAGTATGCTTACACTTTTCACTGACGTTTGCAAGTGTAGGGAACTATCATCCCCTACTACTTTCTCATACTCATTACAAAGGCTTTCAATGATTGCATCTAGTATAGTTATGGAGAAAGCTCAAGCTACAAAACATTAACCATCCTTCAATTGTACTAAATTGAATTGCAAACCTATAATCACAGAAATGGACATCTTAACTGTCCTTATACTTTTTCTTAAAGGTTGGTCATCTTCCTTGTTGGAACTTTCATCATCTCTGACTTCTTCCTTAAACTCAATAGAGATGTTTTTTCCCCGTTGATGTAGCTGCGATTGTTGACTGCATAGATAGAGTAATTTCAACATGTATAGAAAGTTTAGCCATCAAACACATCGAAAGTATAAGAAACTTCTTATGGGTGTAGTACAACATCCTAGAAAAAAATGCCGTCTATAGCTTATTGTATGTGTATGCCTTAAAATAAATGCAGCTCAATGAAGGAGTGTGTGTAAATAAAGGCCAAATCAATTATACAAAAACTTTTCAACAAATAATTCCATACCCAAAACTTGTTACCAATTGTCTTCCTTTTTGCCATTATCAAAAGCTAAGCTAAGCTAAACTTGTAAAACATTAGAGTCTTAACATCGTCGGCATCAAATGACAATTGAAAAGATCCTTTTGTAATAGTTATAAAAAGCCAATGACAAAGTTTATATATATAATCGTAAACCATGTGAATATAATATATAAAACAAAAAGTTGTGCTAATAACCTTTACTATAACCCATATTTTATGTACAAACTTCACTTTACCTCACAAATCACCTCAACTGATTAGCATGGTTTACTAAATTTCCATGGTGGTTGTACAACACGAACACGCTGCATCTTTATCAGTAACGCCTGTTCGACAAAAGGTAATACCACAAGTTAAAGGCTAACGTCTACTATATATGACCCTATTATCCAAATAAAAAATAACATGTATAGAGCTATGCTAATAATTAAGATTATAACTATTGATACAATAACAAAACTCTATAGTCTTTGAAACAGAAACTGTCAAGTAATAAGTTTTTACACGTTTAATGAGCATTATTAAACTTAAAGCAAGGCCATCCGAGGGTTGAGCACTCGAGGGAATACCTTACCAGATTTAATTAGAATTGACCAATGAGTATCAATTTGGTTTGATTTTTATTTTTTATCCCTGCATAGTGATATGGTTAAATTCGAAAAGGCTTAAATCCTTGCAAAGACCATACTAATCTTGCATTCTTACCTGTAGTTGGATTTTGGTGACCGGTCAACACACCAGGACCCAATTGTGTGCCACAATTTAGTGATGTACAATGCGTTAATACAACAACAAAAAATGTAATTTATTAGGCACATTCAAGATTACATATTAAAGTGCCACTCAAGTTAGCCAAGAAAAATGCACTAAATTCACTTATAACAAAGAATTATATTACACTACCAATAAAACGCGGATAATAAATTTAAATTAAAGGAGTTATGAAGTTCTTTATTAGCAACAAAAACAAGAAGAAATTTCTTCATTCTTGTAGTATTTTTATACTTGTAGGGCAGCAGCCCTTTGTCTAAAGATTTTTAGACGTTCTTGCAAACAAACTTTTGTTTGTTTTTTATGGCTAATAACTCTCGCTATAGTCATCGGATGTTCATATCCCTTTTTTTCAAGGCTAGATTTATATCTATTGGTAAGTCTAAAGATAGATTTATCAATGTCGGAGATGTACTCTTTTGTTTCAACAATTTCTTGTTGTAAATTTTTATAAAGATTTTTTAAATGAACGGATTAGTCATTTTTGTGTAAGTTTTTGAAGTTTTGATCTTCTTTTATGTTTTGTAAGAAAAGGATGTTATGAAAACATCTGAGAAATTTTTACTCTATATGAATATTTTAAAATTCAAATGTACCCTCATAATGCGTTTGTTAGGATAATAGCGCCTGTCATTTGATGCATTTGTCTTTTCCCCACGGCCTTCTGCCCTTATTGGTACTTATCGTCGATTAGTATGCTGGCGGTTAAAAACGTCATTTCAAAATTCAGTGCTTATCTTACCCCAGTAACTTTTCTGGTGCGGACAGATAACAAAAACTTTACTTATTTCCTACGAACTAACATTGCAGGTGATAGTAAACAAGGTCGTCTAGTAAGATGGCAGGCTTGGTTCAGTCACTATTCTTTCAAAACTGAACATTTGCCAGGAAATAAAAATGTGTTGGCAGATTGCCTCACACGTGATTTCAAAAACAATTGACGTCATCCATGACATCAATGCTCCTCACGAGCTCTATAAAAAGAACGTTGCAGCCAACGTTTTTCTCACAAATCAAACACCATCACAATTCAAGAGTGAGAGAGTTAGAGAGAAAAAACCAAAACCTTGTTATAAAACCCAATAACAATGGAAAAAATCAAACAAGATTTGATTTTAGAAGAAAAAATGTTATTGATCCAATTACAATCAGTACAAGAAAGACTTCGATTGTTTAACAATCCAACAACGGCTATTGAAGTGCCGGAAGAGGAAACTCTAAAAACTACAACTAGTCCAGTGCAAACGGCAACTGGTAAAGACTTAACAAATCCGTTAAGAGCTGATGCTTTGCTAAAAAGCATAAATAAAGATAATACTGGTCTTAGTTCTTCATTGAGCTTAAACAGTAAACTGGTTTATCCCAGTCCGTCTACTTTCGGCAAAAGTAAAATGACAAATTTAGCTACTAACCCTCTTATGCAGGAACCGGTATTCAAACCCGATTACCTAAAAGCCCTAAACAAGAATAAGAAAGATATAATTTTTTGTCAAAGACCACGTGCTGGTATCTATATAACTTGGGGAGAAACCCAAAAAATATGTCAAGAAGATAAATCCACCAACAAGAAAAGTTCAGATCCTTGAGCAAACTCCCAAATGAAACTAAGACTACGTGAAGCCAAGAAGACTACTCCTCTCCTAAAGCCAAAGGTCAATCCTTTATTAGCCAAAAGAAGAGAAGAAGCCAGAGATCAAAAAATATCTAAAGAAGAACCAATTGGGCTCGAACCGATTGTACACTTTCAAGAATTTGTTCAATTATGGAATAAGGCACGCGCCGCCTGTCAACAAGATTTCATCAATGAAAGATTCTATACAACAGACAAGCCAACAAAAAGCTTGTACAACTTCGTTGAAGGATCCGATCCTCAATTAATCTATCAAGCATTCCGTGCTGGATTAATTAACAACATATATCCTAGTAATAATTTACTAGAGATAAAAGAATTTCAAAGCACTGTATTTGAGACAATTAAAAAATTCAGAAAGAATGTTTTAAAGGCTCAAGACAAAAAGATTTACATCAAGATTACAAGTTCTATTCCTGATTGGAATCATGAAGAAAACTATTCTCCATATCATTGTATGGAAATAGGTCTCGCCAGGAAAAACAAGGAATTACATTTCTCTAAAGCCATGGAAGACAAGTTACAAAATCCATTTCTCGAAGTCATCAAGAATCAAAGGGTTCAAAGTCTTAAGAGAATCTCGGAAATAATTCTTCAGGCCATCACCGAAGAAAACAGGAAGGTTAACTATGCTGATTCTCATTGCATAGTTATTAGTTACAAAAACGAAGCCGAAGAGCAAGATATCCAATTACTCACACAATATGGGATACCTTTTCTCACCAATACCATTGATGCGGCTAGTACAACTAAAGAAGCTTTTTGCAAACATGCAAAACAGTTATTCGAAGAACACTCTTGTATCTTTTGTCAAGATAAGAGTAAAGAAAAGGACGTAGGACCCTCCACTACTCCAAAAGAACCCACTACGGATGAAGAGTCATCATAAAAGGGACCTACAAAGAAAACTTTGCCAAAGTAGTTCCAATAATGCTACTTTACTTTATTAAAGAGATTCCTTTCTTTAATAATGGCAGACACTTAATCATGAAGAAAAAGTAACCATGGTTAAGTTAGAGCCTCATGGCTCTCCTATAAAGGATCACCTCCTCATAGAGTTGAAGGCATTCCGTCTTGGAATTCAATATTCTCTAAGAAACTATCATTGTAATTATTTCTTTCGAAATGTATTGTGAGTAGAAACCCTGAAAAGGGTATTATGTAAAATATTCTGAGTATCCTCAATTGAGGAACTCTATCATGAATAAAATCAAAGTTTCTCATTCATAATGGCAACAGTTCTTATAATCGTGACAGAGTCTGATGCAATCAATCGTCGACAAGTACCAAGAAGGCACATGGCCGTGGGGAAAAGACAAATGCATCTAAAGACAGGCTGGCTTTTATTCGCGCTTTTTTCTGATGAGAACCGTTGAGGCCTTTCCTTCATGGTTTGCTACTTCTTTTTTTCTCTTTAGAACCATGTTTTTGGTGACATTTGTATGAGATTAAGAGGTTTTTGAGGCCTTTAATACTCTAACTGATTTGTCAAACAATGATAACTACCTTTCCATATCGTGATAAAATTCTACACAATCTATCGAGATTAAAGACCTTATGAAACGGACAAATGCAATTCTCTTCCTGCTTAGACTTTTTATTCGGAATAAACACACTATAACGTTCATATAAGCGACAATTTGTTCCACTAGATCACGAGAAGTGGCATAATCCGGAGAAATTGTTACAAAAACGAATGGGAAATTTTTGGTAAAATCTCATTTGAGGAAAAACTGACGCTGGGTATTTTCATAGAGTCCACCAGTCATTCTTGGATTGAAGGAGGTCAAAACACATCACGAAAGAAAGGAGATCAACCTAAAAACATCCTTGAAGGAGATCTAAAACTAATGATTATCGTTCGAATTCGAAATAAAGAGGATTTTAGCGATACAATGAATAACAAACCTAGATTATAATCAATGAATGATAATTCTTAGAATCAGAAATCGATTAGAATCGAAACCCTAATTCTTAAAAATCAGTCGAATCTAACAAGAGAGATATTGAGAAGTATTATCGATCTACAAAATCAATAGTTATTCGATGAATGGAAATCAAACAGGTTAGGCAAATCGATTAGATGAGTGGATCTTGGATCTTGAAGATGAAGAGGATGATGACCTCATGGATCTAGGGTTTTGTGTGTTTTTTTTCTCTTATGTTGATGTTACACGATGGGTTTGTTACCAATGAGAAGATTTTTGGGAATTGATAATGAAATTATCTATCACCAAACCAAGGAATCATTCCAGAATCTAAGGTTGTCCCCTTAATCCTTTCATGGTAAAGATCCATGGATGCCAATGTTTAGGGCCAAAAGATGCTTGTGTAAGCTGATGATTACTTTCCGTGGGCACGGTGTTAGCCGATTAATATTTTTGGACATCCTAGTATATATGCATTATAAGTAAACTCACTCCTTTTTTGGACATCCTAGTATATATGCATTATAAGTAAACTCACTCCTTTACACTGCATTAGTTTTAGTTAACGCCGTGCTGAACGGTGGGTTTTTTCAAACAAATATTTTCTTGCATGTATTTTCTTGGTGAATTAATTTGTAGTTAACATAAATTCAACTCGATTTCTGATGGATAAAAGGTACCTCGACTACAGGCATATTAAAATAAATACGATCATACACATCTTTTTCTTTTTCTATGATTGATAAAACTTAAGTTGTTCATACAATGGTTAATCTTGTGGCATGAGAAGTGATTGAAGTTTCAAGCACGATAATTTAGTACCAAGTACCATTAAAACTCAACAAAGTATGCTTACACTTTTCACTGACGTTTGCAAGTGTAGGGAACTATCATCCCCTACTACTTTCTCATACTCATTACAAAGGCTTTCAATGATTGCATCTAGTATAGTTATGGAGAAAGCTCAAGCTACAAAACATTAACCATCCTTCAATTGTACTAAATTGAATTGCAAACCTATAATCACAGAAATGGACATCTTAACTGTCCTTATACTTTTTCTTAAAGGTTGGTCATCTTCCTTGTTGGAACTTTCATCATCCCTGACTTCTTCCTTAAACTCAATAGAGATGTTTTTTCCCCGTTGATGTAGCTGCGATTGTTGACTGCATAGATAGAGTAATTTCAACATGTATAGAAAGTTTAGCCATCAAACACATCGAAAGTATAAGAAACTTCTTATGGGTGTAGTACAACATCCTAGAAAAAAATGCCGTCTATAGCTTATTGTATGTGTATGCCTTAAAATAATGCCAGCTCAAATGAAGGAGTGTGTGTAATTAAAGGCCAAATCAATTATCAAATTTTTAACAATAATTCCTATTACCAAAACTTGTTAACTAATTGTTTCCTTTTTGATTATCAAAAGTAAGCTAAGCTATAAACTTGTAAAACATTAGAGTCTTAACATCGTCGGCATCGAATGACAATTGAAAAGATCCTTTTGTAATAGTTATAAAAAGCCAATGACAAAGTTTATATATATAATTGTAAACCATGTGAATATAATATATAAAACAAAAAGTTGTGCTAATAACCTTTACTATAACCCATATTTTATGTACAAACTTCACTTTACCTCACAAATCACCTCAACTGATTAGCATGGTTTACTAAATTTCCATGGTGGTTGTACAACACGAACACGCTGCATCTTTATCAGTAACGCCTGTTCGACAAAAGGTAATACAAATGTTAAATGGCTAACGTCTAATATATATGACCTATTATCAAATTAAAAAATACATGTATAGAGCTTGCTCAATAATTAAGATTAAACTATGAATACCAATAACAAAAACTCTATAGTCTTTGAAACAGAAACTGTCAAGTAATAAGTTTTTACACGTTTAATGAGCATTATTAAACTTAAAGCAAGGCCATCCGAGGGTTGAGCACTCGAGGGAATACCTTACCAGATTTAATTAGAATTAAACACTACAAGAATGAAGAAATTTCTTCTTGTTTTTGTTGCTAATAAAGGACTTCATAACTCCTTTAATTTAAATTTATTATCCATCTAGCCTTGAAAAAAGGGGATGAACATCCGATGACTATAGCGAGAGTTATTAGCCATCAAAAACAAACAAAAGTTTGTTTGCAAGAACGTCTAAAAATCTTTAGACAAAGGGCTGCTGCCCTACAAGTATAAAAACACTACAAGAATGAAGAAATTTCTTATTGTTTTTGTTGCTAATAAAGGACTTCATAACTCCTTTAATTTAAATTTATTATCCGCGTTTTATTGGTGCAAATGCAAGTGGAAATACCAAAATCTAAATAACTTTTACAAAACTGGTCCTGAACCATACGACAATAATGAGGCCATTCTGTTTTGATTATTAAGTGGGCCAAAATATTGAAAGGTAAAGCACTTTTTATATTTGATAATATGGATGTACGATTAACGGAGTGATGCAATTAATTGAAAGATAAAAAGGGATAAGTATGGTAACCTGGAAATCCACA
>BQNB010028234.1:42654-50405 GCA_026074375.1 Tanacetum coccineum | reverse complement strand
TATAAAGTTTCACTTTCATTTAATTACACAAATTACACAAGTTATATTAACTAAGTATAAAAGAAATAACTAGGAAACACCTCCCTTGAAATCATGGGATGATTCCCATTAGGAGGAACCATGAAACAAAGGCCTTTAAAGCCCTTGTTTCCCTCCTTTTGTCCCCTTGAAACTCACGGCACATAAGCCCCCCCCTTTGGACTTTCTAGTCAAACATTGCAACTACAAATATCTACATAATCTTCCTATATATACATGCATGCACAAGTAAAGTTTACTTACACTTTTACTTATAAAAATTTCACTTTTCTCTCCTCTCCTAGCTTCAAAACCCACGGCTTGATATAACAACCATAAGCAATCCATACAAAACTTTTACACAATCCATACAACCCTTTACACATCAATCCTAAGGCACACTAAAGTGTTTTCAAGCCTTGGATAATCATTTGCAAGGATTAAAGAAGAAAAGGAAGGATTAGGGTTTCAAACCTAATCTAGGGTTTATAAGCTTGTAAGCTTTGGTTTAATCTTATAAACTGGTTTAGCATTCATTTCTCATCTTTTACTTTCATCCTAAGGTCTTCCTAATGCCTTCTACTTTTATTTATTATGATTTTATGTGTTATATGTTATTTATGGCTAAAATCAACCACTAAGAATTTTTTAATATGGTAAATTGAGTTATTTACTTATGGTTTATGATTATATGCACTTTTTATTATGTCTTATTTTCAATATATTATCATGGAAAATTGAATATATAAAGTATGTTAACCTATGGTATTTAAGTATAAACATGTTTAGGTTAAAATTAGTGGTTTTTAAAGTTTATTTAGTTATGTTACAAGTAAATGTGTAGAATTAACTTATTAACTTTGGCAAATGGAATATATGTAGACTATATGGACATTAATATAAGTATACATATGTCAATTATAGTTATAAGGGGATTTTTTAATAAACTACTAGTTTAAAAGTATAATAAACAAGGTTTTTAAAGTTATACACATAAATACTTTGGGGCTGTTTTAATCGAATTCATACAGTAAGTTTGACGTTAAAATAGAAAAAATACGTCTCGTGATGATTCCAAATTGATATAGAAACTTAATAAACCGATTCATAACGAAAAAGATACGTTAATTACGAGTTTTACTGACTATAAATCACTTTTTATAAAAACTATTTTTATAAAGTTACTATTCATTACAAGAACATATTATTTTTAAAACATCTAAATATGATATACTTTTAATTACGGTCGTACTCGAAAAGAATCGCTATAAACGGAACTATACGGAATAAAAAATACGACAGTTTACGATATTTAAAGTTTATTCATAAGTAATTTTTATAAAATCTTATTTATAATGAACAGTAAAGCACTTTTCTTTCAGTGGGAATTACTTTATAGATTATAATACATATTTCATATCAAAGTCTTACTCGATGGAATCACTTAAAATCGGAATTAACGGATAAGTTTATTTACGAAATAAAAGTTTACGCTTATTGAAAACTAAAGAACGACAACTAGTGTTGTGAACAGTAAAATACTGTTCCAACAGAATCTTAAAAACTTAAATATGTAATATTTGTTCACTAGTCTTACTACGAAGCGTGGACGTAAAAAACGCGGAGCAACGGGACTTAAAACGAGCCAAATTAGGTCATTTGTACGAAAAGTTTATTTATAAACGTTTTCACTTTATTAAAATATTATTTTACTAAAACGATTTAGTCGGTGATTATGATATATTGGATATTGAGTTGGTTATCAATGTGCTATAATACTAGGGAGTTTCATTAATGAGGCCTCTTCGGATGGCGTATCGACGAGTTGTTGGATTTACGATTTAAAGTGTCCTAACTCCTCGTTCGTCATGTCATGACCTCTTTAATTATTGATAGCCCGAACGATAGTACGATGTAACTACTATAAGATTTTATTTAATTGTTATTAATTAAAGTTCTCGGTACTTATACGACCTTATTTAATAGGTTGATCTATCATCTTGCGGACGTTTTTATCTAGTGTTTAATTTGGACTTCTGTACTCAAGGTGAGTTCATAGCCCACTTTTTACAGTTTTATGATTTATATTATTTAGGTGGTGGAAACCATGCTTTGTTTTATAAATCGGACGCAAGTGGTTTATATTATATTGATTATGTGTTTGCCTAAAGTAGCGATAACCCTTTGGACCATTATCTTGACTGTTTCAATTTCTTAGATGTAGTTGTTAATTACTATTATGTGAGCGCGAATGTCTATAAATAATCTATTGGGAATGAACTCCCCGTTTGGGTGATTTTGCTTCATGGGATTACGTACGTTGACCATGTCGGACTTGATGTTGCGTGTTTACAACATCTGTACGAACAAAATAAAACTGCTAAAATAGCAAATATAGGTTGGCTTCAGTGTCATGAGCTTAGGCCGTATCTGGGTATTTGTGATTGTTGGCTTATGTTGTAACATCACGGGGAAAGTCTTGGCGAACTGCATAATTTAGAATACATAAAAACCTTTGAATTTCACCAACACATATTGTTGGACGTTTTATAGCTATGTTTTCAGGTGGTCAATAGGCACAAGGTGCAAGGAGGCATTGGATTACATTTTGGATTGCACACTTAAAAAGATTTATGTGCATTCATATTTTGGAAAATTATTGTTGTCTTTTTGTCTAATATCAAACAAGCGTAAAGTAAAGCTTTATGGCTTTTGTATTATGTATTATAAATTAAATCCAATGTATCAATTTAAACGACTTTTTGGTGTCGTTCTTATATATCATCTTGTGCTAGTTGATCTTGAAGTAACAAGCCACGGATCTTTATTCCGCTGCGACCCTCATTTTGGGGTGGTGTGTTACATGGAGGTCAAAGCAAAGTCATTCGAAATCTTTCAAATATTCCAAATCAGAAATGCTTTCGTTGCCAAAACATGAAATGATCTTTGCTTCAACCATCAACAAGAAAGGAAGAGTTTCAAACGAAACAAATTTTCAGGATGTTTCATCAAATGACATTAACAAATGGAAATCTTCTTCGTTAACAAGATTTAAAACTCCACATGAAACACCGAGTTTCAAAAATCAACGGAGTATCAAGAGGAATTTTAAATCTCCGTTGATTCCACGAGAGCTGTTTTTAAATGAAACACCGGTTTCAAGCTCTCGTTGGAACTCAACATCGACTTGACACAAATTTCAATTGGTTTTCAAATTTTGGTAAACCCATTAGCACCGTGCTTAAATGGGTTCCAAAGGTTGTTGTCTAAATTCGAAGACAATGGCTTGTAATCATTTCAGATTGCAACCCGTGCCTCAGATAAAAGGAAAGTGTACGTTTCAGTGCGCTTTACCTTAAAAAGAAGAGAAATCTTCTTGTTTTTGAGCAAAAATTATTCAACTTTTTCAAAAAGTTTTTCAAAAACCTTTCAAAAGTTTGCTCATCAAAATGGTTTGTTACTAAATTTCAGATAACAACCCGGTTTTCAAATAAAAGAAAAGTGTACGTTTTAGTGCGCCTTATCTTTAAAAGAAGAGAAATCATCTTTGTCCCGAGCAATTTTTTATCAACATCTTTTCAAAAAAAAAGTGTGCTCGGGACATACGACTTCTAAGTAAATATCAGCTTAGGACTCATTCTTCAAATAAAGGAAAGTGTACATTTTTGTACATTTATCCTCACAACGGGAAGTTTACAACTTCTTGGACTTGAGCTATTTCATTTAAGATATTCAAAATCTTGAGCTCAAGCAAAATGGTATACAAAAGAAGTTGTGGTCAAGTATGTTTATATCGATAAGCGTGCAAATGGTGAAGATTGTGTTCGGTTACGACCGTTTCCTGAAATTAACAGGATGAGGAGTGAGCAATCTACTGACCATACGTTTTAGATATTTATATACTTTGACGCAACTATTTTTCAAATTTGTTTAGAACATTCAAAAAGGTTCCAAATCATAATCATGCTATATCCGTTTTCTCCCATGTGTTTTCAAATTCTCATATAGCTATTTTAATCCATTGATATCAAAAATATCATTTGGTATGCTATTTTTGAGGGGGAGAAAATTGGATTAAAATGTGATCAAGAAAGATAAATGCTTAAGTGTGTGGAATATCAAAGTGATCTAAAAGACTCAAAGTGCAATCAACTCTTTCCTCCATGTGCAAAATAATTTTGAAAACCGTTGTTAGCGACTTAGTGACCATCTGTTTTAGATAAAAAAACTCTCTTGGCACAACTAGTTTTTCAAATTTGTTTGGGTTTAAAACGTTATCTCTTTTCAAGATTTAAAAGATCTATAGAGATCTTCACAAAACGAAAACCCACTCATCATTGATCATTGTTTTGAAGCATAATACTTCTTTTGATTTTCGAAAATTAAAAAGAATAATCAAGAACATAAGTGTCCAAATCCATTCTTTTTTGTTTCGATCTTGTGCAAGTAAACGAAAAACAAGAACAATAAGAAAGCCTACCAGATTCATTCTATAAAAATCACGAAAAAGGTGTGCTTGTTGTTGAAAAATGTATAGTCTAGGGGGAGTATTTCTCAAAAAGGTGAAACTTTCAAAGTGTTAAATGTTTTGATTTATATCAAACACTTTGATTGATTTTCAAATGGTTTTATGGTTTCGTTCTTAAATACTCATCAACCAACTACCTTACAATGATCAAAGAAGATATAAGCTGGTAAGGTTAGGTATTATCCCATGATCTAACCAGAACCGGAGGAATCTACCTAGGGATATTCCATAGATATAATATAGGTCCTTAGGTATGATGGAGTAGAATGTGAATGGGAATAATGTTAACTAAGGAATGAGTTATCATCAGAACAATCACAACAAGATGATAATGAGGACGCGTTAGTTTAACATTGAAGGGGTTGAAGAATGAAAAAGAAATAATATGGATAAAGGGTGAAAAGAAAGAAGCCCTCCACAAACTTTAGGCAGAAACCGAGTCAATACATAATCTATATAATATCACAAAGATGATATTTGGTATTGAAGAAAGACATCATGGACCCAGTGATGCAATGCACAACCCTTCCTAGCCACTCAAGATTCTCTCAAAAGAATTCTTGTTTCATTGTCAAGGAGATTAAACGCATAATCTATTGACATCTCACTCCGAGATTGTTGATATTGAAAAGGTGTCAGTCTGCTCCAGTCTTCGATCACAAAAACCAAAAAGCACTTATTGAGTCTAGAGCCAAAATAGATCAAATCATAAATCTCACATAGGACATAAAAGTACATTTGTATTAAACATCAAAAATACAAAAAGTACAAGAGTCGCTTATATGTCTATGTGATATTGCATATCTTAGTGACATTGCCGGAACATTCAAGAGTGATACTTAAATTAAGTATTTCACAATGAATGAATGGAAATCCTACCAGTGCTAACATCAAAGCCAATGTTGAACATAGGTCACTAATTTGAAAATGAATGATTTACGATTCAATTAGTGTTAACTAGTAATCTAAGTGATCTAGTTGTTATCGTGTTTTTTGAAATTTGTTTTCGAAAAACACAAACAACATTTCCTTGATTCATTCAAGTGAAGTGTTGGATTACTATGATTACTTATGATATCATAATTTTAATAAGGGGAGATTGTTGGAATTGAAGTTAGTAGTTGACTCTAATGCTTCGACCGTACTTCACACATGACCACACTATCGAATATTCAAGTGCAACATGATTATGATTATGTTTGATGGTCATCAAATGCAATCAGGGGGAAGAGAAGTGTTTTAGCTGAATATTTCGATAGAGCGCAACAATTAGGGGGAAGAAATATGAAGTATGCGCATACGAATGGTTGTTTATTTGGGGGGAAGCAATTGGTGGGAAGAACATCAACAACATCTCTACCTTTCAGAAGCAAGAACACCGTCATATTCATTCCTTCATATTTCATACTCAATGTTTAAAGATACACTTCTGCAACTCTAATAAAACAAAGAACTTCCTCAAATCATCAAGTTGTTGGTCAAGCCAAAAGTTCTACATGAGGAAGATTGTAAGCTATCAAGAAAGTATGAGTATGTTGGTCAAAAGCTGCAAAAGATAAATCAAGATGGATTCACGGTAAAGAATGATGATTTGAGAAGATCTCAAAGGCAAAGACGAAAGAAAATGAAAAGATAAAGATCAAGATCACAAGAGCATGACTGGAACAAGACCACTATTACACAACAAGACTCAAGACAAACAAGCATTCAAGTTCAAAGATCAAAGTCACAAGAGAGATCTCAATAATCATCCTTTAGGGGGAGATTGTTACGAATAAGAAAATGATGATCATTAATGCAATCAAAGAGAGATCTCAATGATCGTCCCTTGGGGGAAGATTGTTAGGATTGATAAAAGTGACGATCTTATTGAGATAAAAGTCTTGTAATAAATAGAATAATAATATTGTGTAATAGGGTAAGTGAAAGGCTTGTGACTAAAATAAAGTCACAAGACCTGGCTAAATCGTTAAAGTCTATAAGACAAAAGGGCTAAATGGTAAAAGTCTAAAAGACAAGGGCTTTATGCTCATTATTGTAAAAGGGTATAAATACCCCTCCACCACCTCATTTGTGAGGTGTGTCTCTAGGTGTTTCTTAATCTCATTCTAATCTTTTCTCTAATCCTCATCCTCCCTCTTTCTCTCTCTACTTTCTCTCTCTAGACTAAACACTTTATTGCTTATTGATCCTATATTCAAGACCTCACACAAAACTATGCTTTTCCATTCATCACGATTCGGTATATATACAGAATAAAAAGACAATAACTAGTTTTACAAGTTGACTCACAAGATAACTCCTATAATAAAGCAAGATCATTTCCTAAACAATGACAAACAAAATACGAGATCCTTTCCTAGACAATAACAAACAAAATACGTTCCTAATATGACTTGATCATACTTAAAAATAAGATTATCCAGTAACATAGTCCTTAAACTAAACAGGCCTGGACGCGGCCCTCTTAGGTCGTGATTTATTAGTATCATCAGTGGGTTCCTTGTCTTTAGGCTTAGTGGGCTCCTCGTCATGAGGCTCATCAAACTTGACCGTAACAAAAACCTTACAAATTCTTCATCTTTAAGTAAAAATATTCGATTTATCATTTTGATACTAACTTTTTTTTTCGCATTTTGTTGTTATTTTCAAAAAAAAAACTTGTCCCCGCAACCTTTTTTCTTGGTTCTGCCACTATATACGACAACTATTATATCCCCATAAACTGACTTAATATCACATTTTTATGATACGAGTGCACATCCTAGTTATAATCTCCTTCCACTGCTTATAAGTTATAACAAGTGACTTACTATCTAAAACTTGCCAGCAATCCACCGTAGGCGAGCTTAACAGCCACTTGAACCTCATCAAAAGGACATTCCAAACTCTTGATGACGCCCATATATACGCTACCAAATCCACTCTCACCAATCTTCGATGACATGCAAAAGTTTCTAGTTGATAACTGAGACATAAAAAACTGACGAGTTCGGTTCATGAATTGATATTGGGTTTTGGTATGTGGTTGTATATGACTTGTTCTTGGTTTTTGTATCTCATAGGAAAGTTCATAGACAAACGGTGTTATAGGGTGTTTGGAAAAGAAATGCTAAAAAGACTTTAAAGTTTGATAACGAAATTTTAACGATCGTTAATGTTTTGGGACCTAGTGAAGCAAAATTAGGATGTTGGGGATTATCAT
>BQNB010028234.1:17654-37654 GCA_026074375.1 Tanacetum coccineum | reverse complement strand
GACGCGTTGGGTTTGTAGAGACCGACCAAATGGTCCAGTTCTACTACAATCAGTGTTATGTCAATTCCCAACTAAGGTAACGCACTATCTAAATTACCAAATGGTATCAACTTTAACACGTGTCAGCATGTAATTGGACCATTTCACAAAAGTTGCCATTTTTTAACGAATAGTAAAAGTTGAATACCAACCGTAATTAGTTACCTTACCTGGGAACTAGCCTAAAGTCTGTTAAACTTTTATGCAAAAAAACCCTTTTCGTTTAAAGAAACCTAACCTGAGTTTAAATTACACTAAAAAGATGAAACCGGCCCGACATCAAATTACACTTAAAAAATGAAACCTCACTTTAAATATGGTCTTCACTCTCTTGTTACTTGATGCCCCCTGTAATCAATTTTCCTAGCTCCGCCACTGACTAGATTCTTTATCTAATGCACATGTACTTGACCAAATTTCTAAATCAGACAACTTAGGTTGAGACGAGAACAATGTAAAACTTTCAAAAACAACTAAATTTGGGTCTGGTTATTGTGCAACAGGAGCTCAAAGAGTGGGTAACGGATGTAAACGTTCTTGGGTTGGTTGAGCATCCGAACCTTGTCAAACTAGTTGGTTATTGTGCAGAAGACAATGAAAGAGGAATACAGCGGCTTTTGGTTTATGAGAATATGCCTAATGGAATTATAGAGCATCATTTATCTTCAAGGTCTGTTGAAACTCTCTCATGGACCATGAGACTTAAAGTGGCTCGAGACACTGCTCGTGCCTTGGTATATTTACATGAAGAAATGGACTTTCAGGTACTATTAAGTCTCTGACACCCAATGGCACTAAAAAAAGAGAGTTTATTTACAAACTGACTACTTACAAGACTAGTAACATTTGTTTCTTATAGAATATTTTCGAAGATTTCAAATCTTCCAATGATATACGGTCAATGGAATGCTAAGCTTGCAGATTTTGGATTGGCTGAATTAGGTCCTCAAGGAGGGCTTGCCCGTGCCTCAACCATGGTATACCTTTAGTTTACATTGGCTTTAAGTTTTGCACATTTGGTGTCTTCTCACACAAACTTCTGATACATTTTGTTTTTCAATATAATGTCAGAAAGCATCTGGAATGGTTGGATACATGGCACCAGAGTATATCCTAATAGGGAATCGCACGTCCAAGAGTGACATATGGAGCTATGGGGTCTTCCTATATGAACTTATTACGGGTAGGCGCCCTTTGGATATGAACCGGCCACATAATGAGCAAAACCTTCTAGAATGGGTGAAACCATTCATAGGATCAAAAAGGTTCTGGCTAATTCAATTGGCCACCAAGATTCCTTAGGGGCTTGGGGAGGGGATGTTTGGCTAGGGGAGGTCTCGAGTTCGAGTCCCACCCGGGACTTTTACCCCTTCAGGCTGAGTAGGAGGAAGTATAGGCGGGTTCAGGATACAGCATACTGCCCAATTGGATGTCACTGCTGGACCTGAACCACTAACAACTAACAAGCCGTTCTAAAAAAAAAAAAAAAAAAAAAACGTAACTACTCACTAAAGTCAGCACAAAAGTTGTCCACTATAGCCAACAAGTGCTTGTCTAAAAACCCTAAGTCAAGGCCTAAGATGAGTGAGGTCCTTGGAATGGTTAACCAATTGGGGTTCCATCAAAAGCAACCAGTCACGCACCACTTCTCAAGAGTCTGGCCGCAGTGGTTACAGTTGAGCTGATGAAAGCTTTGTGTGTTACACCTAAGTACAAAAAGACACGAAAAAAGGTTCCATATACATGTGTATAGTTTGATTATAGCCCATATGTTTACGGATAGAATCTATGGTCATACGAATACAGCTCAATTCAGTGCGAGTAGCACATTGTTTGAAACTGGCGTGCAATCCTCTGTTTCATTAGCATTTCAAGTCAAACAAAACCCAATGATCCGGTGTGTTTAATTAGTAGACTTCTTAAGCCAAATTTGCTGATTTGAGCTTTTTTCTTTGTATAATGACATAATGTTATAACTAAAGTGATTCTGATCATTATTTTATTTTCTGTCTTAATAGACCTCAAATTGTAAATATTCTCTAAAAGTTGTAAAACCATATATTCCAGTTTTGAGCACAAACCAAAAAAACTGAATACAGTATCTGCTATGAATGGAGCCATAAATCGATCAGAGAATACCAAATCCAGAGTTTGGTACAGTTTGATTTTGTTTTCACGTATTAACCCAAGTTTTGAACACTCACTGTTTCTTGTATTCTAGTTGGTTATCAGTTCCACAAATATACTTTCTACTTTTTCAAATAAAAAAAATTATCCAAAAAACACTACAAATGCCCGACAAAAGCGAGTTTACACAGGTTTTCCGTTGGTTTCTTTTTAGGTTTGTATTCTTTTGAGGCAAGTGTTAAATTAGCATGTTACTTAGATTATGCAATGCAGAATGGTCAAGTCTAGAATATGCAGAAACGTCTGAAAAGTGATTAAGATAATTCAGCTACCATTAACATGACCTAGCAGTGATTCGCTACACACTAATTCTTCAAAAGATAACCAAGTACAGGAATTGGGCCATATGTTAAGCCTTCACCTGATCCTGCAACTTCCTAAGTTTCTTGTATAGCTTGGTCTCCTTTTAAATCTCCCTTAGACGCCAACCCACGAATTTTCACATCGTAGTGAACTTCTTCAACTTTTCTCAGGTCATACTTCATTCCTGCATCAAAATATAACAATGAGATGGCTAGGCTGCAAAATGAGAGAGAGTCCTGTTGTAGGCAGTAATTTCAACCTCATTTATATGAAAATGGGTTGCATTAGGTTATATAACATTTTATCCATTAATGGGTCACATGGGTAAACCAAAAAAAAAGTTCGGAAGTAATTAGCCAAATGGGTTGAAAGTGGCCCAATATGCCTTTAAACTTTAAATGCTTACCTCTTGCATCGTTTTCACAACCATTATACTGGTATCTTAATCATATAGTTTTGGAAATAACATTTAACAAATTAAACATTTATAAATTTCAAAGATCAAGAGAAAGATAAATGTTTATGAGCCAACTTGACCCGGTGTTTATACTACTCATTAACGAGAACCTGTTTTGACCTTGTTGCCCAGCCCATCCAATTTGTCACCATTAGGAGGTCCTCTTTAAGTAGAGAAAGCGGGAACCACAAATCATAAGATAAATAAGATGATAAAATGAAAACAGAAGCGAAATGATATACCTACCCTTAGGGGTATATCTAGAACAATTAGAGTTCACAACGTCAACTAAGTTACTAGAAGGGGAACAAATCGAAAATGTTGAGCTTATTCAAAGTCACCCCCAATCTTTTCTACATTCATGTAGCCTCCTAAATCCTTTTATTCAAAGATTTAAATTATTGTTTTTGTAGTAATATTCAACCCAATAATTAACCCAAAAAATGAGCAATACTCGTTTGCAGGACAAGCAACCCGGCCCAGCCCAGCCCAGCCCGTTTTGATCCACCTAAAAAATAACCTGTTTGGACTAGTTGCCTCACCCACCCATCCTGCCTACCTCTAATGCCAATCCTCAAATATAACCACCAAACAGACCATAACGTGAGCTAATGAATAACCTCTTCTCACTATATAAGTTTATGACACTGCTTTTTATAAGAACAGGAAAAATCGGAGCATTTCGGGAATACTTTGTAAAGAAACCAGAAATATGCTTGCATACAATCCAACAGAAATGGGAGGATGTAGAAATAACATACCATCAAACTTTTTGCGCAAGAAATCGTTCCTCAGATTAAGCAAGCGGAATGATGCATGAAGGTCTGTTAAAAACTTCAAGACCTTTCTGGGACAGTCATAGTCCCCAGCTGTGACCTGGTTCACCACATACCTGGGCTGCAAAACATAATTAAGTACTTTATTTTACAAATTTCATTGTCAATAAGAAAAAGAAGCCCAACATAGTTGGACTTAGAGAATAGTTAGGAAAGGATGTCATATAACATAACACCTCTAGCACAAACAATGTTTGGCTTTTCACATAATAAAAAAGCTAACAATTAATCGCATATATAAACTGCCCAAAATAAGAAAACAAAGTTTAGTGGAATTCTTACCAATTCATTGGACATAAAACAAATTCCTGCATTAAGAAAACTATATTAGAAAGCTCAAGTAAAGTACTGAAATAAAATAAAATTGGGCAATTTTATACAGGTACAACGAAAGAATGACAGTCAGCTTGATGATTGCCACACGTTTTCCCAGTAAAAAACTAAGAGCATGAATCACTTACCAATAAGATAATCTTCAACATCCAGACCGAATTCTGCAGCATTCACTGCATGAGCCATCAAAAGCAAAATTCATTAATCATGAGTCAGTGAGAGTGATTACAGGAAGGAGGAAAAGCAAATGAGCAGTGTCAAACTGTCAATAGTCTTTTTAAGTTTGGTTAAAGGTTAAATTCACATGATATACAAAATTTTTCTGATATATAAATAGAGACAGTGACACATGTGCACTTCTTCATGAATATGTGCCAACTTAGTAAAGGATCATACTCGATATCTATCAAAAAACTCCAATTCATAAGGTTTTTAGGCTGATATATAAATTTGTTTAAAGCACATGCCATTCTGAATCATTAGACCACATATCCTAAAGTACTCTATAGTTACGCACATGATCATCATCTAACTAAAGTACAGAATTCCACTTACACCCTAGCTTTTCTTCAACTTCTGTATGTATAAGAAGGTCCCCTGTCTCTAGCCAATGCATAAAAGCAAGCAGAGAGACCACCTGCTGTGCCTCAGTTCTCCAGTCACCATGATACCTATCAGTAAACGAAGTAAATATTACTGAACGGAGAAAACAAGAAGAAATATATAAGTTAATGTGTGAAATGTACTTCCAACTGGTGCACTTACCTGTAGTATTGCCCAGGGCTTTCACGAACAATTTCTGAAAGTTGACTGAATAGCTGCTTCAGTACATCTATATGAGTCTTGGTCTTTTCTAGAACCTCTAATTGTAAAAAAAGGGAAAGAATAAGCCCAATAAATGTCAATGGTCAACCTTATTTTAAGCTAGCGGGTGCAGATCAGCGGGTCAGCCATAAGTCCAAAACCTTGTCAAAAACAAAACTTCTTTTGGAAAGATTCTAAACAGATTTCATTCTAAAAACTCAGCAGAACACAGATACCACATAGAAGTGCTAAATGAACAATTAATACTCGACTTGATTCTTGATTGACAGCTATAAGTTTATAACCATTAAATAAGGTTCATTCAATAATATACTATAATAAGTCTAACTACGTGATTCTTACATTCCAAATAGCAAAGTGAACTTAGTGAAGAAACAACATTACAAATAAGTTAAATCCTAGGTTCTAACAATTTTAATAACGAGGTACTCATGTGGGCAACTATATCACGGTCTCGTCCAGTGCACATGGTAGCGAATCATAAAACATGTGAAACCTTCATGTAATATTCTGAAAGAACATCAACTACCGTAAACAAATCATCATGCCAGGTCGGTCGAGTTATAACACGGTATTATACCATAATCTAATGCATTTCTCGTTTTTCCTTCACATACACACATTCCATTCATTCACATTTTTCTATACAAGATTACCCTAATAGACCTAGCAATTATTTTGTATCACAAGAACAAACTATTTAAAAACAAACAAATGAAAATTCTGTTAGCAACTTACTACACAATTTGAATCATAATCCATAACTGGGCCAAATATTCAAATTAACTGTCTCCTTATTGCCTAAGAAAAGTGGAAACAAAACTAGCTTTACTTATGCCAATTAAGACACATTAATAAACTATAAATAACGAGCACCCACCATGTGACCAACACAAAACATAACCACAGCTTTGTCCATAGCATTTAAAAACCTTGCAATAGCAACCAATCCCAAATTTCTCTCTAAATCAATCATGTTTAAACTTTTTGTAACACATATATTAGTACATAGTAAAACCAACATATTCCATGGTATCATCACGTTAACATCCAATTATACATTTCCGCCCTAAATCAATAGCGTTTAACCTTATATCAAACATCACATAATCACACATCTCACCCTAAATCCAAAGGTGGCAATTTAAGACCCATCAGTTAAATATAGGATCAAATTAAGTAAACATTTATTATGTGACGAGTGTTGTCGGATCTTACTAAATACTCAAGATTGGTTCAATTGGGCATTTGATGTAAAGCCCAATTGTACAACAATTATTCGACAGTTCTACGGCGGGTCTAGCTAGTCAATGAAAAACTAGAACGACTTTTTTCATTTTATTAACCCATTTCGAAACAAAACCCGCTTCGACCCGTTACCCGTCCTGCCCCGTCCGTTTTGCCACTTTTAGCCAGGGTTCTAAAAGGCGCGCCATAACGTCGCTAAGGCGCGAGGCGTGACCTTCACGTTACGAAATAGACCTAGGCGTCGGCGTCGGCTCTAGGTGTGGCGTGAGGCGTTCCGCCTTTTTTGAGGCGTTTTTTAGGAATCTGGTTACAATATTATATGGGCTGGGTAATCGCGATTTGAGCCTCATATTTGGGATTTTCGAAAGAAATGAAGAAGATTACATGCTTTCTTAACTTTATTCCTATAACTAACTAAATATTTTTTTGCCGCTTGAAGTGACGCCTTAATAAACGTTGTGGCTCCGCCATGGCTCCTAACGCCTCACGCTATTTATAACATTGCTGGTAGCTAAATCACAGATTAACAAAACATGCAATATCATCCATTGACACATTTCATTTAATCACATACTCCAACAAACCTATAACTAACTAACTAACTAACTAAATAATATTATATACCAGTAATAGGTCTGGATTGATGAACAAGTAGCACAACAGAATGCATGACCCTAGTATTGGACTCAATCTCAGTCGCAACAGCCTTAATCCTGTCACGTAAACTTCCACTTTCGTTTAAACGGTGACGGAACTCATCGAACTGCTTTTCGACTACGGCGGAGGTAGGTGAGGTGTTGCCGGCGGTTGACATTGTGGTGGAGAAGCGGTGGACGTGACGGTTGACGGTGGTGATTGGATGGAGGGAAATGAAGGGTTTAGGGTTAGGGTTTATGAAGGGGTGGGGGTGGTGGTGGGTGAGTGTTGTTAATGCTAGTGCGGTTCGGATGGTGGATTTCATTTTGATATTTGTGGGGTTTCGTGGTTTAATTAGGGGGGTGTTTAGTTTTTGAGATTTGGAGTAGTTTGTGCATTGGAGAGTTGTACATTGTGCTTTTTGAGTTGTAGCATAGCTTGTGAAATTATCCAAAAATGTAATTTTAGGAAGGTCATTTTTAGGGGATGGTAATGGGGCAGGGGAATATCGGGGATCGTATCTATTATCCTCAATCCCATCTCTGCCTCATCTCTATCGAGGAATCATTTTGCATCCCAATCCTCATGTGATCCTCACGGGGATTCAGGGATTTTTCGTCTATAGGAATTGACCATAAAAATTACATCACTAATCGAAAATATAATGAATCAACCTATAAATTGTCTTAAAAAACATAGGCTGCGTTTAGTTGTAGGAAAACACCCTTATTTTCCACAAAATGTTTTGTGGAAAACAGAGATCGCGTTTATTTCGTCGTTTTCCAACAAAATTTTCTACAAAACACAAAATTCTTATTTTCTCTTTTTATACACAAAACTAGAAAACAATTTTATTTTGTTTTCTCCGTTTTCCTTTTATGACACTCATGTCTATTTTCCCCTTATTTCCTACGTTTTATACATTTTTATAAGTTTTTTGATATTTATGTACGCTTACAGACGTTTTTTACGATTTCGACGGTTTTTTAACGTTTTCGTCCGTTTTTACGTTTTCGTATGTTTTTTTACGATTTCGTCCGTTTTAATTGATTTCGACAGTTTTTTTATGTTTTCTTCCGTTTTTTTACGATTTCGTCTGTTTTTTTACGATTTCGTCCTTTTTTTACGTCTTCGTCCGTATTTTTACCATTTCGTCTTTTTTTTTACGATTTCGTCTTATTTTTACGACTTCGTCTTTTTTTTACGATTTCGTCCGTTTTTTTACGATTTCGTTCTTTTTTTACGATTTCGTCCGTTTTTTTACGTTTTCATCTGTTTTTTACGTTTTCGTCTGTTTTTTTACGATTTCGTCCGTTTTTTTTGCGATTTCGTTCGTTTTTTGCTATTTCGTCGGTTTTTTTGCGATTTCGTCCGTTTTTTTACGTTTTCGTCCCTTTGAAATCGTAAAAAACGAACGAAATAGTAAAAAACGAACAAAATCGTAAAAAAACTGACGAAATCGTAAAAAAAACGGACGAAACGGAAAAAAATAGACGAAAACGTAAATAAAGGACGAAATCGTAAAAAAAGGCGAAATCGTAAAAAACGGATGGAAACGTAAAAAACAGACGAAATCGTAAAAAAAGGACGAACACGTAAAAAAGCGGACGAAAGCGTAAAAATACGAACCAAAACGTAAAAAAACGGACGAAAACATAAAAAACGGACGAAAACGAAAAAAACAGACGAAAACGTTAAAAAACCATTAAATAAATAAGATTCACCCAGTAACCAATCGTAAAAAAAGGCGAAATCGTAAAAACGGATGGAAACGTAAAAAACAGACGAAATCGTAAAAAAAAGGACGAACACGTAAAAAAGCGGACAAAAGCGTAAAAATACGAACCAAAACGTAAAAAAACGGACGAAAACATAAAAAACGGACGAAAACGAAAAAAACGGACGAAAACGTTAAAAAACCATTAAATAAATAAGATTCACCCAGTAACCCATTTATCCCATTAGTGCCCGTACTCGTTTTGCCTGATGCCCGCGCCCGCCCGGCCCGCCCGTTTTGCCGCCTCTATTTTTGTGTTTCGAATATGCCTTTATAATATTACAAAAGTAAATAGAGAATTGAGATAGAAACAACAACATTTAAACATGTATTCTAATTTTGTAAAATGGAAAACACAAACACATGTTTCTTTAACTAAACGCGTTTTCTAAATTTTTAATTGTTTTGTAGAGATGGAAACCCCTTTCTTTTTCCTACAAAACAGGAAACATAAAATGATAGAAAATGTTTTCCAACTAAACGCAACCATATATTGTACATATTTAGATAATTAAGACGTGATTCAACTTTAAAGCATCGTAAATATTGAAACATCACATATAATATAAAAATAAAGTGCATCAAATGTGTGTATTTGAAAAAAATGTTGGTTGAATAGTACATAGTCAGTGCTTAATATTTTAAAAGTATATGATTCATAAAATATCACATATACATAAAAATATAGTTCAAGTATAATACTTGTCAATACTCACAAACAAATGCATATAGAAATACATGTAATATTAGATAATTCTTATACAAATATTTTTTGTGTATTTATACATTAAAAAGTTCGGGTTCGAGGATTTATACTATCCCCATCCCCGCCCCATTCCGGATTTATAATTTGGGGATTCCTCATCCCATCCCCATCCCGATCAACTCGGGGATTCCCCAGCCAAATCGGGTTTGGGGATCGAGTCTCCATCGAGTACGAATTTTTTTGTCATCCCTACTCATGTTGCATCGCATCGGCTTTTGATCACAGCATTTAACTCGCCACCTAATAGTCGTAGTAGTAACCATATAACAAAACACATAAAAATATTCACTTTATACAAACATACTCTAAAATATACCTCATACACACTTACAAAAATCAAAACATACCTCACGCCGCCTCTCATTTTCCTTATCTTTCGTAAGGTGTTGCAAACCACCTAACCAATTCCAATCTATCTCCTTTACGTGCCAAATATCTTGTCGTCTGATGTGTTAAGAAAACTTTAAATTTATAAACTAGTTTTATCCGATTTTTTAACCAACACACGGGTAAAGTATAACCCCCGTTTATAGTATAAATCTAGGATAAGACCATGTCGTTCCATGGGATTGATGTTTCTTAGAAAGCTAATTAGTTTTGCAAAAGGTATCTTTAAGATTTGTCACGAATCTAAAGATAAAAGGACACAATTTACTTTTGTTATCAAGTGATTAGAATAATGTTTATTCGGGGAATGAGAACAAAGAAGATAAACACGCAAATAACCATGAACACATGAATTGAGGTATAAACGCATAAATAAACGAGTAGTCACTTAAGCTATCATCTATTTCATATAAGAAAGAATCCTTTCGACCTTTAATCTTTAATATATAAAATTCTTTAAGATAGATTCATGTTTGGAAATAATAATAATAAAATTTCTCATTCAAGTTCGTTAGACATGAGAACGAGCAGTAAACCTTTTTATACTTGGTTTGGATAAACGTTTTACTAGTTAATTCTCACAAAACTAGTACCGGATCATCACATACAAATAATGTGAAATCAAACATAAAGATGGAGCCTTTCGACCTATATCCATATTATATGAGAAATTAAATGACAATCAAATATCCAAGCATTCCAACATCAAGTTTAATATGATTATTACCAATGTCATTAGTTATTAAGCATGTTCATAACAAGACTCTCATTTATCCCAAATAAACATAAAAGAACTACTCCATATTGATTGAAATGTAACACATAACAAACATGGTGAATTCAAAAAACATGATATTCAAAAGAGAAACAAGATTATACCAACTCCAAAAGCAAATGCTTGATGATTTCACAAGAATTTCCAAAGAACACTTTATTATATTCAAAGTAAACCCGGAAACTATAAACAATTCTGTCACAATGGCTTATAGCTTCGAAATATACTTCATTACTACTCCCTTGGATGGATTAAAACCTGGAAACTTGATTAACCAAGAACAAGTTCAACAATTTCCCCAACTTTCTTTTTAACTTTGATACTAACTTAATTATGAGATTGTAAGTTGGTGTGTGTCTAAAAACCATGAGATTAGGCTTCAATTTATAGCCTTCAATCAGCTTAAGTCGTGGGAGGAAGACAAGTGAAAAGCCTCCTCTTGAATGCAAGTTTTTAATGAATTTATTTAACTGCAGGCTGAAGTGCGCCGCACTTTCTAATAAATGCGCCGTACTTCACCTCAGCATTAATTTCTCTCTCCACGACATGAAGTATGTCGTACTTCAGCAAATGTGCGCCGCACCTTGGCGTGAATTTAATATTTTGACTTTGATTCTCCTTCTAGATCTTTCCTTTAACGACCGTTAGCATATTTAACGGAGATCCTTTGCGTTTTTTGTCCTTTTTGTATTATTTGGTCCTGAAACAACTATCACACAAATAAGTGTCTAAACACACGATATTTAATATATTTACATAGACAATTTAAATATTTTACGAGGGATATTTTATGTATATTTGGAGCGTTATCAAATCCCCCATACTTAGCTATTGCTTGCCCTCAAGCAATCAAAGCGAAAGTACTTCGTTTTTATAAGTGGAAGAATAGACAAGTCAATGATCACAAGCTAAGATAATGCAACAAAGCAACTCACGAATTTTAAAGATGGTTCACACTCGCTCAATTTAGTAAAGTAAATGATATAGGTAAGTCACTCAAACGCTCAATCATTATTTATTCAAATTACCATAGGCTTGTACGAGAAACTAAACAAATCTGATGGGGCGTAAGCACCAGACATAAACATCAAAAGAGGTTGTTTTATTCGATATTTTTGGTTTTATAAAAAAGGTTTATAATACAATCATTATCCACCGTATCCGTAAATATACCAACTTCCTTAATTTTTCATCACATTTTGGCTTATTTTTGCCTTATTATTTTTTCTTTCACTTGGGGATACTTGTTCTCCCCATACTTATGATAAGCACACTACTTCAAACGAACTTAGAAGTTTGCAACCTTCGCACTTCATATTAATAGTAGTACCAACATTTACGTGCATCAATACGTACGGATAAAGCGTCAAATAATTAAATTGTAAAACTTTTGACAAGGTTTAAGTATATACATTTTTTACCTCTTAATCAGTTCAATGTCCACAACACGCGAACGTGATCTCATTGCGGTTTCGTAAATATTTCAAGCACAAGTTTTAGAATTAACAAATCACCGGCACACTCATACACAAAGAATTCAAGTATAAAAGATGTATGCTATAATAATAAGCTCGAAATTCCTCACATTTTCAGTGGTAATGGGTATAAATATGCTAGTAAAGTTATCAATCCAGAGTCATATCTGCTTTAAGTGATCAATCGAAATGAATCTTCCAAAATTTTAAATTTGTTTACATTTTTTTATAAGTTTTTATTTTTATTTTGAAAACATAGATTTTTATATATTTTGGAAAATTTTGTTTTAAATTTAGTTTTCCTATTTATCTCCCCTCCCCATACTTAATATGAGAATTGTCCCTAATGCGAGAAATATTATAGAGAAAAGATAAACAAGAAAAGTAAAACAGGATAGTACTTCCCTTATTATATTTTTCTTGACGATTCTACAAAAATTGTACGAAGCTAAGGATAGAGCCTTTGTACATGAACTTGTATGGTCTTTTCACCTTTTCTTTTTCTACCTACGATAAT
This sequence comes from Tanacetum coccineum, assembly GCA_026074375.1. Lineage (NCBI taxonomy): Eukaryota > Viridiplantae > Streptophyta > Magnoliopsida > Asterales > Asteraceae > Tanacetum > Tanacetum coccineum. The sequence continues at coordinate 25,093 of BQNB010028234.1, read as the reverse complement.
AATTTTACAAATACAATGCAATAGTAGCACAAATATATATCACCAAAATTGATTCATAATAATAATAATAGTACTAGTATGAAATAGATAAAAATTGTTTTAGTGCCAATCAAAGACATATCACACACCAGATAGTAATAATAATGTTTTAAGATTTTTTTTAAAACGTAACCTAAACATACGGTCACTAAGTCAAACTCGTGTCATCTCGACACTACTCCTCATCCTGCTGATGTTGCTCCTCAAAATAGCTTGGGGTGCATAATCTCCCTGCAATGGTATGTTGTAGTGTCTAGCCGTGTACTCAAAAACACCTGTATACCTGTCAGAATGATACGACTATCTATGCGCCATACGCTCCAACTCACCCTGGCGTATCTCCAAGCGACCCATCCTGTCATATAAATCATTAATAGTTGGACGTGGGGCCCTCGACATGGCAAATCTCGGGACACTAGGTGAAGGGTCCTCGGGTATCAACCTCCCATTAGAGTAGATAAGTTCTTTAAGGGTTATGGCATCCAACGATCTATAGTAAGTCGGGGCACTCAATCCATTCAACACCTCATCAGTCAACACTCCGAGCCTCTTCGCTATCTTGGTCACGAACTGCCCACAACAAATCATACTCTCCTTTTGAGTACCAACTCCATTCCTCTTCAACCATTTAGCAATCAACCAAGCTACATTAGCATACCCATCTTGATGTTTAGCCTCAAACATGCTCAACAACCACAAATTATTTTTCTATATTTTGTCATAACCAGTAGTTTGATGACAAATACCATAGGTGATTATTTTCTGTAAAACTCTAAGTACCAGATTCCTAATAGTTTTGGAAGAAATCCTAGACAAAAGTAATTCCTCCTCACTACTAATGCTCAACCAATATTGATTAGCATTAAAATGATTATCATTCCTTAGACCTCCCAGAAAATAGGTCTCAAATCCATCATCCAGTATCTCCTCATGGTTGTACAAACCTAAATGTCTAGCAAACTTTAAAACAGTCAAAGAATGAGCACGTCCACCAAGCCTAAACTTAATCACTTTCTTTGTCATCAACACATCATCAGGCACAACTTCATCAAACTCAAAAGTAGCGTAGAACTCATGACATAGCTTCGTGTAAAAAGGCTCATTAATATCAAAGGCACGCTTCCATGCCTCTGAAGTAAACAGCTCTTGATCACCTCCCATCTCATACACCATAATCTCCTACATATCATCAATTGTATCACCACAACCCAAAGTGTTCAACACTGCCCAAAGAACAATATACGACGAGTAAACTTTCTTTGGTAAGATTTTAGCGAGGTTGGTGTTATACCTGCTCTTAAGGGTTTTTTTGCAGTTCATCCACAATAGAAAATCATGATACACACGGCCTAATAAACCCTCTTTAACGGTTTCGTGAACACGGGTTCTTTTGGGGCGAGAAGAAGAACCGGTTTCCTCGTCGTGTGTTCCAGCGGTTTACAATCAAAAACATCATCACAAGTAAATATTAGCATTAGAGAACTTTTGTGGTCAACAGACATGCCCAACACAGCCGTACAAACTTTTTATTTCGGTTTTATGGGCATAATGCGGCGCACTTAGAAATAAGTGCGGTGGTTATCCTGGATTTACAGCAAGTGCACCGGTTTTTGGATAAAACCAGCGTACTTTCTGGGTTTTCTAAAAAAATCGAGTTTTTCAAACAGGGCACTAAATAAATATTTTCTTTTATTCCCTAACAGTGTTTTAGCCCTCTTTTTATTCCTAAAAATCAGTTCTTAATAACTATTATGTAATAAACTTCATAATTAAAGGTTTTATTTTATACTAACAATATTTTTTAACATCAATGATGGCTAAAAATGCATGTAAAAACAGAGGATCACAGTGATTATGAAACTAGATTAATTTAAACAGCCCCTAACTGATTAATAAGAACAAATCAAGATCAATTAAGACAATAAAAGAGATTACATACCCTAGGCATTGTGATAATGATGAATTGGTTTTCATTTTTTGTCAAATGGCCGGCGGTTTGGAGAGTTAATATGTGTTAGTTCTGTTTTTAGAATGGAAAAGATACTCTTTTTATTTGTTTCCCCGCTCAAAAGTGCGGCACACTTCATTTGAAGTGCGGCGTACTTCTGAGATTTTTTCTTTCAGACCTGCTGTTTAAAGTACGTAAAATAAAAATGCAAGTCTAAAATACTTCCAATCCATCATAACTAGTATTCATTAACATAGATAAGCTTAATACATCAAAGGCAATCCAAAACGGGTTTACAAGGCTTTTGATATCGTTTTATTTAGAAATGACTCAGCATAAAAATAAAATACACACGAAGGAGCATAAGGTACACTCCTCCTTATTCATCCTAAAGTTTTCATACTCAGAACCAGTTGGTTGACATAATGTCACTCAACTTGTAATACTCCGACATCCTTCTATCGGTCGGTGTTGTCTCATACCTTTGCTCAAAATTGTTTCTATAAGGGTCCATGTAACGCCCCGACCCAAAAGGGTAGAAGTATTACAAATATGGTGTGACATCAAAGGCATTCATAATCATAACACAAGCATAAACAGCGGAAGTCTCAAATAAATAACCAAAGGAAAATAAGTCAACATGACTTAAGGTACATAAGTTCTTAAAGGACATACATATCCAAACGAAATAACCGAAATAACAAATGTCTCGAAAAGTAACAAATCATATATCAAAACTAAGATCTCTAGGGTAAGTCCACACTCAGCACTCATATCCCGAAAGCAACCCCAGCTCCTAGCTTAGATACCTGCCGCAGGAAAAGAAAGTGCGGCTGAGCTTACAAAGCCCAGTGAACAGATATATATAATCGAACGCAAAAGATAACGGAAAATCAAAGGATACGATATAAGGTGCAAAGGATATCACAAGACATGATCAAAGGAATACAAATATAAGGTAAGACAAATCAGAAGTCAATTCATAGTGTAAGGTAAGATGAATCAGAAAGTCAAATCAAGTCCAATTACCAAGCCCAAACAAATCATATCATAGTAACCACGGAGTCATGAGCTCCCAAAATTTTGTGAAAGACGTGGAATGCACCCAAACATCAGTCACCAAATATACATATATCATAATGTCATAATCCATCGAATACAAAACAAATCTAGGATGCATCCATACGCCCCTTAAACAAATAATAATCTTCATAATGCGCATATAATATCAAATGGGGGACGGCAAGGGTCATAGCAAAGGTCAATTGTCAAATATTCAAATATCAAGGTAACATAAGCAGGTTCAATAGAACATATAACAGATCATTAAGAAGCCAAGATAAAAGCTTCAGATCAAATGTTCAAATCACATAAGTAATCAAAGCTAGAGAGAAAAGTCAGGAGAAACCTTAACAATAAGGCAGAATCTCTGTACCTTATTCGAAGCCAAAGCAATAATCAAATAAAACAACCACAGGAAAATCAAAATCACTCCCTCTTGACCGAACCCACAGAAAATGAATGAAATCAATTACAACCATTCATCTAATTTTACTTTCATTTAGTAAACTTTCATTTTTAGTAACTTTCCATTTTTAGTAACTTTCCAAAATTAGTAATATTCATCATTTGAAGATTCTATTAAGATTTTGAATAGCTTAGGGACTTTTTTAACATGTCACCTTAACAAGTTTAGGGTTTAATATACAACTTTTCCATATTTTAGGGGCTATATACAAAACCAACAATTTTCAAGTTAAAGAGTAAATATCAAAAAAAAGGTTTTTTATGTCATCACATTTTTTTTAGATTATACCTTCCAGTTTTCTCATATTCACAAGTCAAACCCTAATTTACACAATTTACATATTATAGAGCCCTTTTTGTTTATTAATTGTTTAAACAATATCTTTAATTATCCATAATTACAAAACAAGTCCTTATAGATTCAAATATGACAAATTCAGACTTTATACATTAAATACTGACCAAACCTTCCACTTTTCAGAATTTACAATTTCAGTCCCTGTATTTTAATTAATTAACTTCGAATTACTTATTATATATAATTAACCATTTTAATCCAAAATAATATCAACATGACACTTTATACCCCCCAACTTATTTTATACAGATTATAATAAGTATAATAACATGTTTAAAATAGACCTCATAGTTTCAGAAATTACAAATCACCCCCCCCCCTATATTTAAAATCACATTCGGACTATGTAAATAATCCAACAAAACCCTATTTGATTTTTCCCAATCACAAACATAATTATTACTCAATCATTAGCATTCATTGAACCTGGAAAAATTAACAAAACCCTAACCCTAATTCGTTTAAACCCTTTCTTTCTTTTTCCCTTTATTCGCGACTCGACAAACAAGAAAATCCCCAAATAAGTTTTCGAACCTATTCTAAATTTTTCCAACATTTTATCTGAGTTACATATGATATATAAAACCTTAGAAAAATATAAAATCAAGTGTACAAACATTATTGGGCCGGTTTCATAATTATTTCGAAATTAGGGTTCCTATTTTTTAATTCATACGATCATATAACATGCCTGATATTTTTCCTACATATTTATGAATTAAATGGTGAGAAATGCATACCAAAAAATACCCTGATGACCTTGATGATTGGATGAATTTATTACTCCGGTTGTGTTTATTCCAACCTAAACAATCTACCCTCACGATCCGAACCAAGCAATCCACGATCTTCCCACTATTTTTCCCCTCCTTCTTTGATCCCAAAACACCCTAGAAAAAATGTCTCAGCCCTTAGAAAATTTTGGATGCCACCTCTTTGTATTTTTAAAGGGTTTCATGTAATTTTGTTTTTAAGGTTTAAAAAAAATTAAAACATAAAAATTACAGGTAGGGGGGGTGGGGGTGGTGGGGGGGGGGGGGGGGTGTGCGGTGTGTGGTGGCGCGTAACATATTTGTGGTGCGTGTGAGATGACAAATAGGGGGGAGCGGGGGGCTCGAGGAGTCAGTGGGGAGCGATGATAGGGAGTAACGCCAGATGTGGGGTGGGTGTGCCGAACGAGGATGTTACGTTGTATGAGGTGTGGTGAGTAGAGAGGTCGGCGTTAGAGGTGGAGAGGATATGGACGGTGGGAGTAGTGTATATAGTATTGTTCGTTAGTGTATGACTGGTCGGGGGGGTGGTGTGAGGGCTATGAAGACCTGATATTGAATATAGGAGTTATGTGGCACGGAGGTGTTGTCTGTATTGAGTTGTTTTTTTCTATTGGTTTATACTGATATATATATTTACACATCTTATGATTTTTTATGATTCTTTGTTTGTAAGTAATTGTTCTTCATTTCACACTACTTTGTTTAGGGAATTCTTCTTTTTTATTTCTTTCTTATTTCTTTTTTTTTTCTAATTATGTTTCTCTATACTTTTCTCTTTTTCTCAAATATCTATTATACTCTATATGTTCCCCTCTACAGTAATAATACAGCCCATTACTAAAAGAAAGACTACTCTACCCTCTCCTCACACACAACTCTAAGCACACATCACAATAAATCACACAAAATAAATGTCGCTCACATACATACACTCTCGAATTCCCTCAATCATAAAGCTAAACGCGACGCCGCGCTTAAAACGCTCACGCGCCCGATCTAGCATATCGCGAGACGAAGCGCTCTCAATCCTTCAAAAAGCAGAGCGTACTACAAAAAACCCCCCGAACACCTCTACACTCTCACTCTCATCTCCCCCCCACCCCCCCACCAAAACGAAAGGGGGGGGGGGGGGGGGGGGGTGGGGGTGGGGGGGGGTCTACATACTCCCACAAGCAACGCGAACTCCCCAGCGCACAAGCACACGAGGGGGGGTGGAAGATTATAAGTGTGTATTTTTACGCCTTGTTAGATATATTTATGGAGGGGTTGTGAGCAGACTTCTTCCCCTCTAAAAAAAATTTTCGTCCTCGAAAATTGAAATGAACCGGAATGAAAACGAAATGAGAACGAAACGAAAACATACCGAACTAGACAAAGAAATGAGGATAACTAGCTCGCATAGACTCTTCGGTCTCCCAGGTAGCCTCACGCTCTGGGTGATTCTTCCAAAGAATCTTCACAAAAGGAATAACTTTGTTTCTCATGACTCTCTCTTGCCGATCCAGAATGGATTCAGGTTCCTCGGACAAAGACATATCAGGCTGAATCTGATCAAAAGGATAAGATGCGACATGCAATGGATGATAATGGTATCCCCTCAAAAGAGATACATGAAAGACATCGTGAACGTGCGATAACTGCGGAGGAAGCGCCAGACGATACGAAACCTCTCCAATACGTTCCAAAATCTCAAACGGACCGATGAATCGAGGACTGAGCTTGCCCTTGATCCCAAAACGTTTAACTCCTCTGAATGGCGAAACCTTCAGAAATACACGATCTCCAACTTGAAACTCTAAGTCACGTCGATGCTTATCAGCATAACTCTTCTGTCGCGATCTAGCCTCTTTCAGCTTCTCCTTAGCAACAGCCACTTTCTCATTAGTAATCTCGATGAGCTCCGGACCTTCAATCAAACATCACCAACTTCATCTTCAGCAAATAGGTGCTCGACATTTTTCACCATACAAAAGCTTCGAAAGTGCTGCCTAGATGCTAGCATTACAACTATTATTAGGTAGGCAAACTCCACCAAGCACAAATATTCATCCCAACTACCCGTCCATTCCAAAGCACAAGCCCTCAACATATCTTCCAAAGTCTGAATGGTCCTCTCTGACTGACCATCGGTTTGAGGATGAAATGCTGTACTGAACTTAAGACGAGTTCCCCAAGCTTTCTGTAATCCTTTCCAAAAACGAGACGTAAACTTCGGATCTCTGTCGGACACAATAGAAGTCGGTGTACCATGCAGTCTAACGATTTCCTGTCGAAAAATCTCCGCCAACTTACTAATACCATAGTTCTTCCGAATGGGTAAGAAATGAGCAGACTTGGTTAGCCGATCAACAACCACCCAAATCGCATCATGTCTTTTCTGAGTAGTAGGCAAACCAGTAACGAAATCCATGGAAATCTCATCCCATTTCCACATAGGAATCTCCAACGGCTGTAACAAACCACTAGCCCTCTGATGTTCAATTTTGACCTGCTGACAAGTCATACATTTGGATACAAACGTAGCCACATCTTGTTTCATGCCGTTCCACCAAAAGTACTGTTTCAAATCTCTGTACATTTTGGTTGAACCTGGATGAATAGTAAATGGGGAACTATGAGCTTCCGTCATAACCTTCTCGCGAAGTGCCTGATCATTAGGAACACATAGCCTATCTTCAAACCACACAACACCGTCATCATCAACACTGAATGTTGATCCCACGCCTTGATCGATTCTTTACCTTGTAAAGAGTATGTTACCTTGGATGAATCCAAAATAACAAAGATTGAGACT
>BQNB010028234.1:5576-16627 GCA_026074375.1 Tanacetum coccineum | reverse complement strand
TTAGCCTCAAGAATTATTTGATTCCTGTTATTGTTGAGTAACCGTTCTATGATTTGATCACATAGAATTGGGGTTGTATTGAATAAAAGAAAACCTTGTTTGTTAACATTGATGTTCTTATTCTTATTCCGCTGCGTATATTCAATGTTTTCGTTATCCTAGATGTGCTTAGATCAGGGATTCATACCTATCATACCTCTATATTTCGTACTATTGACGGACTCACCTTCCTCATCTTTTGTGAGTTTTGTATCCGAAGACATAGGCGTTTTCACTGGCTTAGAATCTTCCAAACCAAATTTCTTAAGAATTTCTTTTATATAGTTAGATTAATTAAAGAATATACCATCTTCTAATTGTTTTATTTGTAATCCGAGGAAGAAATTTAATTCACCCATCATGCTCATTTCAAACTCATCGTGCATGATTTTGGCAAAGTCATCACACACCTCTTGATAAGTTGAACCGAATATAATGTCGTCAACATATATTTGAAGAATGATAAGGTTTGAACTTTTCTTCTTTGTAAAAAGTGTGTTATCAACCATTCCCATATTATAATCATGTTTAAGAAGAAAAGCTTTCAATCTATCGTATCAAGCTTTAGGAGCTTGTTTAAGTCCATACAAAGCTTTCTTGAGTTTATAAACATGTTAGGTTTTGCTAAGTCAATGAATCCCGGAGGTTATGTCATGTATACCTCCTCATTAATAAAACCGTTTAGGAATGCACTTTTTACATCTATTTGAAATAACTTAAAATCCAATGCGCAAGCATAAGCTAATAAGATTCTAATGGATTCTAATCTAGCTACGGGTGCATAAGTTTCATCATAATCAATTCCTTCTTGTTGGTTATACCCTTGGGCAACTAATCTAGCTTTATTTCTAGACACGACACCGTTTCATCGAGTTTATTTTTATAAACCCACTTTGTTCCTATGATCATCATTGACTTAGGATTTGGAACTAATTCTCAAACATCATTTGCAATAAATTGATTCAATTCTTCTTGCATAGCAATTATCCAACTTTCATATCTTAAAGCTTCATTTATATTTTTAGGTTCAATAGTTGAAAGGAAGCAAAAGAAATTACTTTTGTCTTGAACTTGTGATCTAAGAGTTTGTTGATTCAAATTACCTATTACATTTTCTAGTGGAAGACTTTTAGATTCTTTAATATTGATAATTTCATTATTTTCTAAAAGTTCGTTCTCTACATCATTTTCTATGGGTTTCTTTTCACTAACCTTTATTTCTTCTTCTTCGACTAAATCATCATCCTCCAATGGTGATGTTTTAGGCGGGGGACGACTTTCATCAAATGTCACATTTAAGGATTCTTCGACTTTCATGGTATGTTTATTAAGAATGATGTAGGCTTTGCTATTTTGCGACTATCCTAGGAAGACACGTTCGTAAGACTTTGGGTCTAACTTGGTGAGATAGTCTTTTGTATTTAGAAAGAAACATTTGCTTCCAAAAAACTTTAAAGTAATCAAGAGTAGGTTTTCTTCCTTTTAAGATTTCGTAAGGGGTTTTTCCTAAGATTGGTCTAATTAGAATCATATTTAATATATATGTCAAAGTGTCTACCGCGTTACACCAAAACTTTTGTGGAACGGATTGTTCATTTAACATGGTTCTACTTATTTCTTGTTGTTAGCCTCAAAATATTAAGCCGAACAAGAAGTTCGTCCATTACGAATATTAGGTCTTGGTCATTTATTTATATAATGTTGTAATAGGCTAGATTAGAATACCAGGCTCGCTTATTAAGCTAATATTGTACGTGTTGCGGGTTTAAGCCCAAGCAAAACTCGAGCCCGATCCGTGTCAAGAAACCCTACACGTCCAAACTTGTGTAAGGGTATATATACACCTTTTCCTCTAAGTAAAAGGTGGTTGGTTATCCATTATTGTGCAAGACATATTTTGTGATAATTCAACCACTCCATTTTTCTCTCTACATTTCTTCCAACTTCCTTCTCATCTCTTATCTTTATTTCATGTTCAAGCAAGTGAAGATGACATAGATTATGGGTTCCTATATGTGGTATCATGAGCCTCGGGTAGATAGGTGATTAGTTTCGTGGTGATTAAGCTTATTTTGTGCTTATTATTAAACTTATAAGCTCACGGCTTATCCAAGTTTATGGTTTAGTTTGCTAGCTTATATTTGAAGCTTATTTTAGCTTCAAAGCCTATGGCTTATTGTGGTTTATGGTTCAAAGATTGCTAAGCTTGTAGTTTCTTCTTTCTATCTTCTAATAGCTTATTTAGTCAATAAGTTCATTGTTTAGATAAGCTTTTAGTTAGATTTTTTAGCTTATTACGTCATGGCTTATTTAGTGAGATTTAAACGTTTTTGCTTGTTTGATTCATAAACTCATGTACTTTCCTTGTTAAAACTAGTCATAGTTTATTCTCTTAAGTTTTCATAGCTTATTCGGCCTAGGTTATAGCTTATTTGATAATTTAGAAGCTTATGTTTATGACTTAGTACTCATGGTACCGGTTTGGTGTTAGATTGCACACTTTGTGTTGTTTGTTAGTCAAATACAAGCAAAATGACAAAAACAGTACTCGTTTTTTGTTGGCTAGTGCAAAGTTAGCAAGAAAACAAAAGGTAGTACGAGTTGTGGTGGTTTGGAAGTGGTCCTAACTTTGTCTCTTATAACCAGCGGTTTGCTCACTTTAGGTGGCGGTTTAATCAAACCTCTACATAGCAGTGTAGAGGGGGCAGCGGTTTACATTTTATCTTGGCCTATCCTAAATGTTACTATGCCCAAATTAATCCTTGGTAGTAATTCATGACTTTTTAGGGGCAGCGGTTTACCAATTTTTAATTGGTAGCGGTTTACTTTTATGGCCAGCGGTTTAAATACAGGTGTAGCGGTTTTGGAAACGTGAATTTCAAAGGATCGTCATGAAAATATTGAACTTGGTGTTTTGTTGAAAAATCATTTGAAGTGGTAAAGGTTTGAATTTAGATTTAAATACCTTGGGAAAAATCTTATAAATGAATGGTTCATGCCAAAATTTTATAAAATATGTCACACATGGAAAATGTTTTAAAGAAAATCTATTTTCTTGTCGAACCAACAAAAGGAAGATTCTTTAATCAATAGTAATGGTTGAACTTGAACAAAATAGCTAGACAAGGATTCGTACTTACCCTATAGCCCGATAAGAAGATGAATTAATAAAAATATTATCATTTTATTTCAAATATCATTTATACTTCGTTATTGTGGAACTATTTACCTATTATCTTTTGATCTTTGGATTCTTAATCACTACTCGTCGGATTATTCTTTGATCTTTTGAACGCTCTATCTTATCATGAGGCGTGAATCCTATTTTCGAACATCATATGTTTATATCACACTTAGCCCAAGTGCATCGAGTCATCTTACTTCGTTACCACACAACCATGATACAAAACGTTTTGTAATAAGAATGAGGACTTTTTGTGAACATTAACGCAAACGATTGTACAACAAGGCTAATTCGTGTGTCGTAGAACTAAGGTGAGCTTATTAAATAGGTCGTGGCCGAGTACCATTGTGCTTTATATATAGATTATCTTGTGCAGCTACTATCATCTTTTGAGGTGAGTTCTCATAGCCCCACTTTTTAAATCTTTTCTGTTGGGGGAAAATGATACTCAAATATGTTTTGAACTGGTTTTCTGTACAGTGCAAAACTTGATCTTTTTGGACAATGCTATGTGCCTATGATTGCTATGTGAATGGCATGATTGCTGTGTGGAACTTACTATGTGGATCTTACTATGTAGACCTTACTGTGTGGGTCATGTGATCTTCCGCCCTATTTATAACTCTAGCTGGTAGGCTTTAGGTACAAGTAATTGAGAACTTAGAGAGTAGTAAGGCATTGTCATATGGTTGTCTATATTGGTTGTGCATTTACTGATCTAAGAGTAGTAAGGAGTTGTCATGTGGTTATCTATACTGGTTATGCATCTATGGATCTAAGAGTAGTATGAGGTTGTTATATTGGTATCTATTTCTGGGTGTATCTATGAATCTATAATAGCAAGGAGTTGCTATGTTGGTATCTAATCTATTGCATGTATTCACTATCATATTGCACGATTGTCCACCATTTTGAAACTATGGCACAGCAACTAGGTTGTTATCAAACCTACGAGCTCACCAACTTTATGTTGACCTTTTCGAGTATCATTTTTAGGGGTGGTTCAACAAAGGTAATTTGGAGGAAATGGAAATCAAAGACGTACACTAATGGGGTGGTCATCTAAAGACACGTGTTTTACACATCAAGAACGTAAATTGGAAACTATTGTAAAACAAATGTTTGTAAACTTGGTATAGTGTGATCTTGTATCTTGTGTAATGTAAATCATTATGTCGCATTCTCATGTTTCCGCTGTAGTCAGGGTGTGACAGATTGGTATTCAGAGCCAAGGTTATAGAGAATGCTTTTTTTTAAATGCAAGTATAACCAAATTAGAGTTTTTGTAAAACCTCAAACATGGCGAAAGTTAACTAGCCCGAGCAGTTTATAGTATTTCCTAAATTACGCATAGCCTAATCAACTATGCTTAATTTATGAAGGACCATGAAATGATAGGAGTAGTATCCTGAAGTTATGTTAGAGGAAGGGAAGGGACATGTGAATACTAAGACTACCTGAAAATGATTTGACCTTGAATGTATATACTGTAGATTATGTACCTTCACCTTGTGCTATTTCATGAAATTATTTACGAGCGTTGAGATCTTGATTATCATTGATTGCGTAGTGTTTGCCATGTTGCCTTAGTTGTGATGCATGTTACCGTAAGATGCCTATTTATCTAGTCGGCTGGTGTGTTGCTTTAGGAGCATCATATGTCATCATTGAATGCTTGCCCTTATATGTGCCTTATTAATATTGCATATGGCCTAATGCCTATCTTGTTCGTTCTGTTTGACCTATGTTGCCACATTGATGGCAAAGTCTAATATATTACTATAAGTACTAGTGTATTAGTTTCCATTGAGTACTATATGTAAGCCAGACCCATATTAATTTTTCTATTAAAAATTATTTTATAAAAGTACTTATACCCTTACTGTGTTATCACAAGTCATTTCTTCCTCAGCTTACGTTGACTCAAAGACTATCCCACATACCGATGGAGCTCGAAGCTCCCGAGTGCTTGTCCCATTACCTGATGACCCGTATATGGCTGTTAGGCAGGCATATTTAGCTACTACGGACATTAAGTCCAAACCCGTTGAGGATCCTTTAGAGGTAGAGATTCCCCAGTCACCACGTGTTGTACCATCATCCATCTTGCCACTCACTACCCATCATACCGAGGATTTAGAGGCATCTGACCCATCTGAGACTAAGACTATTTCACCATCGGACTCCACCACACCACCATCCCCTGATCATCCACTTACCCAGACAGCACCTACCTGAGCCTTCTACTATCGGAGGACCGTACATATGGCCGTGCGTACTCTGCCCACCCCCATCACCTCGCATCTCGACCTTTGTAGCAGAGGTAGCTGCTATGTCACCATCCTCGTTCTGTAAGAGGTACATACCCTCTCACAAGACACCATCACCATCATCATTACCAACCCTTCCTTTACGGAAGAGGTATCGAGGTATATCAGAGCTTATAGTAGACACTGAGAGTGAGAGTTTAGAGTCAGCATCTGAGAGAGAGGGGTCAAAGGACGGGGTTCCTGATATGGAGGAGGAGGAGACTACAATTGAAGGTCAGCAGCAGGCAGTCCCTGTTGTAGATACAGCCGCGGATGGGCCTTTAGGACTTGGTTATGGGGCATTGAGACACCATGAGTTGGCATTAGGAGAGGGCCCGGTACCTAGTACATTTATGGTAGGGCAGAGTTCTAGGACGGTTCCAGATCAACAGATGGCGGATGGGACTCTCACACCTAGGACACCTGCTTGTACCACATGGATTGACCCTAAGGGCGGTACTATTTATCTAGACATCAAGGTTGACCCTCGATCCTATGTACCAGTTCAGAGTTTTTCTGTATCAGACCAGAGCATATCTTCCCCAATTCACATACTATTATCACCTGGGTGTTCCCCATCGCCTTCATTAGAGCCACCAGTTATCCCTTCACTCGTATCTACACTAGTATCAGCTGAGCCTGTGGATGAGAGTTTCTTGGCCGAGTTAGGGGCACATATTAAGGTACAGGGAGGATTGATCGTTGACCACACCTAGTAGCTAGAGGCACTACCACCTACTTTCTAAGGTTATGACCGAGATTTTACTGAGGTATACTCTAGGTCGAGGGCAGTTAGGGATGAGATCTTTTCCCAGCGCTACAGGCTTAGGAGCCTGAAGTAGGAGCATTAGAGGGCTACAGTGACCTTTAGTGCTATTTGACGACCAATGTTAGCTCTAAAGTCATAGGCAGGTCATACTGATGCACAGAGAGCAGCTCTGTGGCATGCTATATATAAGAGCTAGAGGGTGGTCTAGGATTTGAGGTTACAGCTTATGGAGGAGAGGCGTGCGCAATTGGAGCTGACAGAGCTTGTTACCAGACTTGAGAGGAGGCTAGATTTGAGGGAGTAGACTAGATAGACACATCTAGGACTTTTTGTACATCACTAAACTAAGTAGCTTCAGTTAGTGTAGATCTAAACTGAACAGTTTTAGTAATATTAGATATGAGCTAGTTATCATCAGTTAGTAGTAGACTCTTATCAAAGTCACAGTGATCTTAGTAGTAGGATGGTTTGTATGAAACTTGAAGATCAATGGATGGCAGTATGTTTTCTATTATGAGTTGATACATTTAGTACTTGTAAACATCGTTACCCATGCATGTCTACTACATGGCTCATCACCCGCGTCTGTTAGGACTATCATTCCTTGTGAAACATCATGCGTGCTTTCATTTCATTCCCTTTTTGTGTGGAACTTGAAGAATATCTAAGTTTCCATAACCTACCTATATCTTGAAAAACAAATGGTTAGGCAAGGCATTGTAAACTTACGAGAGGACTTGGTCATACTTGTAGTTAGACAATTCGAAATCCAACACGTTACAAAGTAACACGATCCTAAACGATACCATGATCTTTCTAGCAAGTCGAATCCTGATCCACTCCAAACAAGTAAAACCTACTTGGGAGAATCTAGACACATTCTGAAAGGCAAACCTTAGGTGACTCTTGAAAGAACTAAACGTAGGTTATAACGTGAGTAGCACATACCTTCAGTAGAACTAAACATGTTAACTAGAAAACTGAGGAACTAGATACTACTAAACATCTTAGAACATTCTATTGACACGTCACGGATTGGATTGTATCCAGACACCCGACTGAGATCTTGTGATTCAAACTATAAGGAGAACTATCAGACTGTAGAGACAGACGATAAACTTATCATACCAATTGACCATGATCTATTATCGCTTTGGGAAGCATAAGAGTCAAAATTTGGAACTAAGTCTCTAGAGGGATCAATAGAAACCTCATCAAAGAGACTGAACTAATCTTCGGAACTAGTAAGTTTTGCTAGGTATCTAAACGATCTTTCATCATTATACCTGACGACTTGAGTTGAATTTCGGGGTGAAATTCCTTTAAGGGGGTTAGACTGTGATAACCGGTATCTTTTCTGGATCTTGGTATTTTTAAAATACTATATTTGCGTAAACTTCGTTCTTCGATCTGGTCAGTTCTTTTGAGAAAAACTGAAAAGTTGAATTTTGTTGACTCTTTTATGCGAAACGGTTGCTGTTTAACCGGGTATTGAGAGTCTTGATTTTCTTAAATGAATCACTTTTGATTCATCTTTTCCGTATCGAAGTATTTATGTTATCGTTTTAACGCTTATCAGGAGGTTTTACCGCGTTCAGCGAAAATCGTCACGCAACGCGTACCGGCACGACAGTAAACTAAAGTGTATCTATTTATCTTGGAGTGAACTTATTAAACTTATTTTAATAAGTTATCTTGTGATCCCTGCTAGCGTTTGGCTTAAAACGTGAATTTTGAGTATCGTTCGGAAACTAGTCAGAAAAACATTAAACTGCGTGAGTTTAACATTTAAGTAAAGCAATGATTTAAAATCATCTCTTGGTCAATCTTAGGTTACCTTAACGCGTTTTAGTATCTTGTGAGTCGTTCGTGAACACTCGGTTTTAGTTATCGTTTAAACTAGTTTCGGTTTTAAAATCCCGACTACAAGACGAAGACACATGGGATACCCTACTACTCTTCTTTATTTCGTAGACCACAAAGGGGACAAGAAGGGTCCTCCCTTTTGTCTTGTTTCCACCCATAAAACAACACACACTCACATTTGCATGATAAAAACCATCAACCAAAACACTTTTCTCTCTTCTTCTTCTTTGAGGTTCGAACGAGCACCACAAGGACAAGAAAACCATCATTTTTCAAGTTTTATCAAGATCAAGGGTTAAGAAAACATTCTAGGGTTGATATCTAGTAATCTTGGATAATCAAAAACAACATTCAGGTTGTTTTCTCGTGTCTAAGCTCTAACCGAAACCCTTTCTTGTAAGTTGTCTAAACTCTTAAATAGTTGTACTTTTGTGGTTATTATGGCGATCTTAAGCTTGTTGTACAATGCTTATGTTCTAAAAACGAAAACTAAAATTTAAACAAGAGCTAAAAGGGTGCATTTGGTTTTGACGTGAGCAAAAAGAAAGGAAAACAAGGTGGTCATTGACTTTGCAAAATCTAATCCTTTATATATATATATATACGAATATAAACAAATACTAGGATCAAAATCCACCAAATCAATGAAACCGGAAGTAGTATAGAATATTTCTGGTTCGTTATGTCCTAACGAGGCTTGAATGGAAAATCGAATGACGAATTAATAATTGATGTTTGAATATAATAGGGATATGATTGAGCACTAAACCTAATAAGCAAATGCGCACAAAGATAAGGAAAGAAAATAAGCTAGAAAGGCATAAAAACTAGAAATGGTAAAAGAAAACACTTAAAACTTTTATACTAAGACACAGATAAGCTTAAATAAGGTTAAGACAAAACCAAATAAGCTAGACTATCCCTAAATAAGCAAACTCAGCAAGCTATTAAGCTAAATTAGACAAGAGAAACTCAGCAGTACTAACAACAGTACTAACAGTATTAACTAACAGTACTAACTTGGAGTTAGTACTGCTAGCTTTAAGTTAGTACTGTTAGCTTTAATAAAACACAATGAAACAAGAATTGAGCAAAAAAAAACTAAAACAGATATTTAACTACCCCTAATAAGCACTCAGGCATAAGAATAAGCAACTAGAATAACCTATAATGGCAAATAAGCTAAAAAACTAAAAACTGATAAACTCTTAAATTTACTTTAAAAAGGAGAATAAGCTTAAATAAGCACTACTAAAGACAGTAAGCGAAAATAGGCTTGATCTATTCTAAAAAGCTAAGCAAATCTTAAATAAGCAGAAACAATAAGCAAATAAGCTAAGGTGATCCAACAGTACTAACAGTTTTAACTAACAGTACTAACTTGGAGTTAGTACTGCTGGCCTTGAGTTAGTACTGCTAGCTTTAAAATCCCAAAAGAGAACCAGCAGTACTAACTATGAGTTAGTACTGCTTATTCCAAATCTCTTAAAGTTTTCAAAAGTCATTTTCTTTCAAGCTGATTTGATCCTAATTTATTAAAAACAGATTATCAAATAACAAAATAAGGCACTTATAAGCAGATTTCAATCAGTGATAAGCACTTAAACAAGCCGAATCAATCTAACAGTTTTAACTGAACAAACTACCAGTACTAACTAGGAAAATTACACAAATCATCTTTAAACTGAAGTCTAAGCAAGATAAGCACTAAACATCATAACAAAGCATAAATATAAACAATAAATAAGTACTATTAAGCAGATCTACAGTAAATAAGAAAAGAAAGAGACACTTACAACACCCTTGCTCAAACAGGGCTACTTGAGCTTTTACAAGCTGATCTACAAGCTCTAGCTTGTTAAAGACAAGCTAGTAGTGTCCATAAGCCCATCCAAAACTGGCTTATCATCCATAAAATAAGTTGTGGTGTATTTGAGAGTGATTTTTGTGCTTTTCTTAACTACTTAACTTTTTAGTTTCTTTTACTTAACAAAAACAGCTTATACACAAGCTCTTTTGAAAGCTTTCCAAACATAATTGAGCACTAGTTAGTAATTTAGAACTTGGAATTTAAAAAACTTCAACACTTCATTAAACTTGGAAATTAGTACAGAGTTGAAAGAAAGAGTACAATAAGCTGTAAAATGACTTTAATTAAAATGACAATTAAACTAAAAATAATCTAAGATCTACATCCCCCAAGGCTTACAAAAATGGCTCTATTTATAGCTGAAATCTCTTCTTCTTGGACTTGCAGCTTGTGTTTTCATTGTGAGAGCTTCCTAGGGTGTTTTTTATGTGAGGGACTTGATAAGAGTAATCTCAGCCATTCAATCTTCTTGTGCTTCTTTTTGAGTCAATCTAGCCATTGAAATTACTTGAAAATGGTAAAGGATTGCCAACATGGCAATTATAAAGCTAGGGGAAGATAGTGAAGGAGTAGGAGATGTCTTATCCAAGGAGTTGTAGAGGTTGCAGGGTAAAAGGGTGGGAAGACACCCGTGAGTTGTATCTGGGGTTTTGTTGGGCGGGAAAAATAGTTTTGGGTAAGTTGGCAGCTTTGACCCCTCATCTCATATGTCTTTATTGCACATTTCATCCTTTCAGGATACAACTTTAGGAGCTTGGCAGAACTGGCCCCAAAAGTTATACTTCACCCAATTTTGCAATTTCAACCCTTGTCTTTTTATTCTTGTAATACAACTTGAGGTTTGGCAATTTTAGTCCCTCAAGTTGTATTTTCTGCATTTAGTTAACTTTTGATTTTGACGAGGTTGACTTCCCTATTGACTTTTTGACTTTGACTGACTTTGGCTTTGATTTGACTTTGTCTTTTCCATTTCGTGCTCGGTTTTGTTTGTTTTTGGCTTTCTTTTTGTCCTTT
>BQNB010028233.1:0-56860 GCA_026074375.1 Tanacetum coccineum | reverse complement strand
TATCAATAAATCATAGTAAATGATGGTTTTGGGCCCCAAAAAATCCTTAACCAGCTAAAGGCTGGTTACAACGAAATCCGTCTCGTTTTTCTCTTCGATTTGAGAGGTCACGGGCCTGAAACGGACGTACGGATCAAAAGTTATGGCTTTTTTACTGAAACCCTTTTCTTCACACAAGATTTCTAGACAAAACGCAATGCTATCTTTAACCAAAACGCAGTGACTTTTGAATCAAAACGCAATGAAATTTAAGCAAAACGCAACGGTCAAAACGCAATGGTCAAAACGCAATGGTCAAAACGCAATGGTCAAACCGCAATGGTCAAAACGCAATGGTCAAAACGCAATGCTCAAAACGCAATGCTCAAAACGCAATGCTCAAAACGCAGTTAATATAATATTCAAAAATATCCAAAACGCAACCATAAAAAAATTTCGAAATAGGGTTTTGATTATTTTAATATTTTAAAATTTCTTCTAACCAAAACGCAATGATTGCGTTTTGACCTGTTTAATAAAAAAGTCAAAACGCAACAAGAAGAAAGTCAAAACGCAACAAGAAGAAATCAAAACGCAACAAGAAAAAATCAAAACGCAACAAGAACTTTTCCAGTTTGTCAAAATGCAACCTAGAAAAATACGATTTTTTTCCACCAAAAATCACCTTATAATCACCCTTTTTGACCTTTTAACTTGATTTCTCTTGCACAATTAGCTACCTTATGCCTAGATCTTGCTTAATAACATAAACATTCACACATCTAAGCACAAAAATTCGGGTTTGATTTTTTCTTTTGACTTCTTTTTTACCCACGAATTTGATCTTGTTTAACCACACGAATCAACCACGAATCCACACGTAACTCTGATGCCAATTGTAGGATCCCGTTAACACTTCACTTCATACAATCGATCACGAAATCGGACTAGAAATGAGAAAGAGATGAGTTGTTTAGAGAGAGAAACTAGAGAGAGAGTTGAGAGAAAAGTGAAAAGATATTTCTTAGATATTTTGAACAACTAACTCTTTTCTAAATAGAAAAGAGTTTATATACCCCGTCGCGTTAAATGACGCGCGGGATATTTAACTAGGACCCGGGCTCGGGTTTTGCTTGGGATTAAACCCGAAACATATACAATATTAGATTAACTATCGAGCCCTATTCCCGATATTATACTATTACAACATTAACTATTTAAAGACCGAAGCTCCATCGTAGAGTGACCGAACTTCCTTGTTCGACTCAATAAATTGAGGCTAACACATCCTACGGGGTTTTCTAACATTCCAAAACTTATGACCCACCTTCAAACATGCGTGTCTAGACCCTACGCTCGAGGCATTATCGAACACAATTGTCGCATATAATACGCATAAAGAACATGAAAGCTAGTCTGATCTTGGAGATAGATTAATTACTAGATATGATTTTTATTGGGAGAAAAAAAGATGAGACAAATTTAATATTCAACTTTTAATTAAAAGGAGCTACGGAGGAAATCGTTACACCTTAGTCATAGTAGATGACTACTCTAGGTATACTTGGGACTTAGTTTTCTTAAGAAATGTCAAACGAAGCTTTCGATCTAATTCAAAATATTTTGTAAGAAAATCACAATTAATTTGGATGACAATAGTGTCAATATGATATCCGACACGGTAGTGAATTGATAATGAAGTGTATTCTGGAGAGTTTGTAATGCCAATGGTATTACTTCACATACTTTGGTTCCACGCACTCCTCAATCAAATGGCGTGGTTGAAAGGACACTTCAAGAAATGAGTAGAACAATGTTGAACGAGCAATCGTTACCACAAAAGTTTTGGTGTAACGCCGTAGATACTTAACATAATATTTCTCAACCCGATCCTAATTATGAACCATCCTAGGATAAAACAACCTTATGATATCTTGAGAGGTAAGAAAACCTACTTTGACTATTTTAGAGTGTTTGGGAAGTGCTTCATTCAAACCACTAAAGACTACTTTACCAAGGTTTGACACAAAGTCTTACGTAGGTGTATTTCTAGGTTATACCAAAATAGCTAAAGCCTTATATTCTTAATAAAACTTCCTATGGAAAATCGAAGAATCACTTAAACGTGGACCAAAATTTCGGGGGATGAATACTCCTACCACCCTCTAAGACATCACCCTTGGTGGACGATGACTTAGATGAAGAAGAAGCTATTAGGGAAATCAGAAAGAAAAACCTAGAAAATGTTGTTGAGGATGAAACTTTAGAAATTGATGAAATAGTCAATATTAAGGAATCTAGGAACCATCCCTCTAGAAAATGTCATAGGAAACCTCAACAAGACCCCTTAGTCACAAGCCCCAAAACCAAAGTAAACTTTTATTGTTTTATCTCTACCATAGGAACCTAGAATGTGAATGTAGCTTAGGAGATAAAAGTTGGTTAAAAAAAAAAAAAATATCGCCATGCAAGAAGAATTTAAATCAATTTCATTGCTAACGTCGTTTGGGAGTTGTTCCACAAACCTAAGATATTTTACAATAATAGGACAACTACAGTAGGCGTTTCGAAAATATGTTAGACGAGAAGTTGTAGTTTCTCGCATAAGGCTAGGTTAGTTGCTCAAGGTTACAACCAACAAGAGGGCATCAATTATGATGAAACTTATGCCCCGGTTGCTAGACTTGAGTCTATTAGGATATTATTAGCTTATGCTTGTGCCTTAGATTTTAAATTATTCCAAATGGATATAAAAAGTGCATTTCTGAACAGTTTTATCAATAAGGAGGTATACGTGACATAACCTCCGGGATTCATTGATTTCAAAAAACCGAATCATGTTTATAAATTAAAGAAAGCTTTATATGGTCTTAAAATGCACCAAGCTTGGTATGATAGATTAAAAGCTTTCTTATTAAACATTGAATTAAATGGATGATAGATAACACTCTTTTTACTAGAGAAAAGTTCAAATCTTCATATTTGCTCATATATATGTCTCGATTGACATTATATTCAGTTCTGGCTTGTCAAGACATAATGTGATGAATTTGCCAAAATCATGCATGACGAGTTCGAGATGAGCATGATGGGTGAACTTAACTTCTTCCTTGGATTTGCAAATTAAACAAATAGAAGACAGTATATTCTTTAATCAATCTAAGTACATTAAAGAAATGCTTAAGAAATTTGGCTTAAAAGAATCTTATAAACCAATGAAAACACCCATGTCCTTGGATAAGAAACTCACGAAAGACAAAGAGTGTGAGATATATCGGTAAGATAGTACCAACTATCAAGGACATGATAGGTTAGTTATGATACCTAACGGCAAGTTGGCCCGATATATGTTTTGTTCTGCTTTGTGCCGCTTCCATAAGGACTCCATAAACCTCTCAACTTGAGCTGGATATGGTATATTTCGATACATTAAAGGCACTACGCACAGGATTATGGTATCCTAAAGGGACTGGCATAGAAACCGTAGTATATACCGACTCTGATCATGCGGGAGATTATGTGGACCGAAAGAGCACTAGCAGTATTTGTACCTTCGTCGGATGTTGTTTGACATCTTGGTTCTCAAAAGAAACAAACCGCTTTGCTATATCCACTACTGAAGCCGAATTGTAAAGAAGCCGGGAAAGGCATGTCATTACAAAATCAACCTATGGATGAAACTTGCTACTCATCGACTACGACGTACGACTCGACGGTTCCATTCATGTGCGACACCTAAGGGCGCGATTGACTTAAGCTAAATAAACCCGGTGCAACATTCCTCCATACAAAAATCGAAATCGTCACAACTTTTCTCCCGTGTGATAAATGTCCAAAAAGGACCGTGTCTAAATGTAAAAGTACCGGCCATCGACAACATTGCCGACATTCTCTCCCTCCTCCTTCCCTTTTTTTTATTCTTCTTTCCCCTCTCCTTTTTCCCTTTTTATTTTTTTTTTTTTCTTTGTTTCTTTTTCCCCCTCCCTTTTTTTTTAACTCAAAACATCTTAATCGTGAATCGTTTAACTATTATACGTCTTGAATTTATTAATGTGGAACACATTTATTAATTCATATTAGCCCGCTTCTATTTCTTCTGTCTCAATTCTAGTTCGTGTTCTATTCCGTGTCGTGACAACTTATAGCTTCCTCCGAAGTACTTTATGCATGTTTAATTCGCGATATGCAAATATAACGTCACTACTATTACAAAATCTTTCATCAATAATTTGTTTTAAAATCATTTCCTGAAGCGGCCCCATATAGGAGGCCCCCATTTATTTGGGACCGCAGGGGTAATTTCGGGACGCCATCAGCAAGACACAAAACGAGACACTTAACCAAAAAATTCAAAACTGAAAAACAAACACCCCCTTACCTGTGCATGACGAACTCGAACCAAAACCACAAAACTCAAATCAACCATTTAAAACTTATTTGAAGATCAATCTACACCAATAATCATTCTAATATCACATAAGATCATATCAATTGTAAGTTATTTCTCTATTTTCTTTCAATTTGAGTCTAGGGTTCATGATGATCACATAAATTAAAAATCGGGGGATTTTTCTACCACCCATCACATTATAATATTCATTTTTTCTTTCAACTTTGTGCAATTAAGAGTAGCTACTTAGGTTAAAATGTTTAAACTAATATGTTGTACCATAGACATTGAGATTTGCATACATTAGTAAGATTAAACGAAAAATTAATTTTGAACCAAAATCCCATTATTTATTTTCAAACACTCACGTTAGGACATAAATAAAATTGTGTTATGCATTGTCAATACACCGAAAATTACATTTCAAACACATGCATAATGATCTCATAAACAAATGTTGAGATACATAATTCATATGTATTCTTTTGACTTGTTTGGTTGAAGCAAATCAAATTAAGGAGCGTTTGGGTCTCAACTCTTAGGATCCTTATATTCTAGGTCATGTTATTCGTTATCAGGCATTGTTTGCATATAGGCATACACTAGGCACAAACTCAAAACATCAATACATGTAAAAGCGATTAAAATTGATTTGTTATATTTATTTCTAGGTAAACAGATGCCTCCGAGCTACCGGTCATTGATCCATCAAATGACACGGAAACTACATACCCTCAAATATACAATGAATTTAATCAACCCTTATCTAAATACAATGGCCAATCTTGAAAAATGATACTTTCATGAAGGGAGGGTTGTAAGTCTAAACTTCAAAAATATAAGTCATATTCGTGCTAAGTTTGAGTCAATCGGGTTTGATTGTTTGTTAGATATTAACGAACAAATTATACCTCGCTTTGTTCTTGAGTTCTACTGTCAACTCACTTTTGCCTACAATCCTGAGGGTCAATTCATTGTCAATTTTGTTCATTACAAATTAGTATTTTTCCCTCACTATTGAGATTCGTAAATTCTAAAAAATCCCTTTCAAAGGTCATGCCTCTATCACCGAAATGTGGTCCCTTGACCATTTGTCGGTCAGTGTTCCAAGTAGAGGTCTCTATAAAACCAAACTCCATTCCAATGAGTCATTCAGTCTAACTTATTCAATATTTCACGTTCAAGGTTAATAGACTAGTATCAAAAATAAGAAAAACCATTTGTCAATTGGTGAAATGAAATTTTTAACCCATGTGATCTCAAACTCATATGAAACCATGGGTTGAGATTATTCGTGAAAATGCCATTTGTCTAGGAGGACATAGGGATCATGTCTTCGCGTGTCTTTGTCACATGCTTTATTGCATTGAGACATCCACTCCCTATAACCTAGCATTTGGATTCTCAAAAGATGGAAAAACTCGTTTCAAACTAAAGAAACTCTTACTTATGGAATGCTCTTAACTAGTGATATTTCAAAAATGGTCATGTACTGTCTCTCTGAGCTTGCTTTTCGATCATTTTCTATCTAAGATCAAGCAATACATACGCTCGCTCCTTACTATGAGCGAAAGCCACGAGCGGTGAGGCACAGAAAAGACTTCGGAGTCAAATGCTAGCTCCGATCCTCCACCACTCTAAAATCATCCCTCCTTGATATCTTTTACTTGATCACATTGGTTCGATGAATAAATGATGATGAATCATTTCTCTCCAATTCATCTTCACACTCTCTACAAAGTTCCTCTATCTAATGTCGCTTATTGAGTCCGTTAAAACTCCTTCATGAAGTCATGACTTGAACACCCTTTTTTCTGAACCATAACTTTTCAAACTCAACAACGAGATGCTCACCAAGACAGATTAAGGTTAATTGGACAAGCTCTCAAGAACATGATGGGAGGAAAAAGGAAGTAAAGATGTTGGCATAACTTCTAATCGATTATTGTCTATTTTTATTATTATATCTCCCTTTCTAACAAATGTTATTTAGAACTTGGAAATATATGCTGATTTTGAGAGTTAGGATGTTCTTTAAAATAGTTTCAATCATCCTATTATGCCATTGACTAGTTAACAATTTGTGCTCTTATGTGAATCTTATTAAGGATTATCAAAATTGCATGCTTAAGATTAATGATTGATGCATTGTTAGTTTAGATTTACTTGAATTTTTACTGACTTGAGGTGTGATACTTCTGTGGGAAAAATCTGGGAAAAAATTTGTTCTTTCCAGAAAACGGCCCATGAATTCATCAGGCGACCCCCTTATCAATCTGGGACCGCCCAACAATAAGGGACCGCCAACAGGAGGGAACATAAATTTTAAATTTCCATTTTTTTGTATCTTTGACCACCCTAGTCCTAGACTCTTGCTGGAATTTCCTTCTTTGAACACATAATTTCTTCATTTCTTAATCTCTAACACATTGCTTTGCCATTTCCTTAGTAACTTTTTTCAATTATTTAACCTTCATCAACTATTCTCAATCTCTTCATATAATTCTCAAATTCTGTTCTTCTTTCACCCAAATGTTCTTGCTCAACATCATAAAACCCAAATCTTTTCAAGAAAGACCATAGATGTCGGTTCTCGTCAAGTATGGAAACGTAAAGACATATTCTTCCAAAAATCATCACTACTTGTCAAAAATGACTCACATACACAACAATCAAACTAACACTCCTACTCTATCTTCACCACCTATGAACTAACACAAGAGATTCGTATTCATTATCAAATCAAACAATCATCCACATCATCTCGATTCTCAAACCCATACACACCTTCTTCACCACACCCATTGGTTCCACCTCCTACTCATGCTCAGCAGGATGTCATGCTAGCTTTTGTCATTGTTGTAGGTACACAACCAACCACTTCTACTCATTAAGGAATGATATTAATTTCATTCAATTCCTTGTCACCGCCCGTATATACCTTTAATCTCAAGTTCTATCTCCACAATGAGTCACCATCTCAGCATTCTCACTTTCAATTAATCACTCCCACGTGATTACAATTTGCTTTAATAAAGTTTCCTACCTTTTGAGTATCAACATTCCTCTTGAAGTCAAGAATCATCTTACTAGTTTACTCTTCATTAGATGCTTTTTTTTGTTGTGTTTTAAGTTATGATTATATTATGCTTGTATTAATCATGTATATCGGTCCTTGTGACTTTATTATGATTTCTTTATGTATTTAAATCGACTTTACTTATGAGTTTTTAAATGTTGTAGATTATACTATTAAGAATATTTTTCATCGCCAATATTTGCTTGCACTTGTACTTCTAACCTTGTTTTGTAGCAAACAAATTATCGTAAGATCGATCCCTTGGTGCCCCGAACAAGGGGGAGCTTACATCAAGGGGGAGTCTTTTATCGTTGATTTCTTTCTCTCTACTACGACTCGACGATCATCCTTTTGGATTTGACAAAAAGAGGGAGAAATGAATTAAAACTCATTAATAATTTAAAAACTTTATTTTTATACTAAATAAGTTTATGTTTTGTCTCATCTTCAAATAAGGGAGAGATTGTTAATACAAATATGTTAAAAACGGTTTGATATTTTTTGACACTCTCAATGTTTTGATAATACAAAATGTGAAACGTTTACGTTAAATTTAAACGTTTAATTATTATTAATTCATAAAATTCCATTTCTAAGATTAATCACTTAAGGTATGGATAAACAAATCATTAATCATGATTAGTGATCAAGGATAAATATTCTCCTTAAACCTTACCAATTTCTACAAATGTGTTTTTTTTAAAAATATAAAATATAATATATTTTTTCATTACAATGAAAATGTTTTATTTAAAATAAAATTTGATATTCAATTTTACACCAAAATAAAAAATTCTATAACAGGACAACTCCTTCACCACAAAAGGACTAAAAAAGGGGGGGAAGCGGAGTCTAGTGGCGGTCCCATTTTAGGCCTGGCGGCCCCCTTATATATAAGGGACCGCCACCAGCAATGGTCATTTTTTGTCCCCTATAAATACTGGGCCACCCCATCTGAAAAAACAGACCTCTTGCCATGAATTTTCTCAGATCTAATTTTTATCTCTTTCGTTCCTTTCTTTCTTAAAAAAAAAACACATATCTTGATCACTAACATACCTTGATCTTGTTTCAAGTGATTAATTCTTTCTTCACTCCCTTCTTTTCTTCTTCTTCATAATCAAGTGGCAAGGAAAGAATACTCGTTATTATCTCTATATACGAATTGTTATCAACTTGTTCTCTCTATTCCTCCTAAGTTCAACAAATCTTCATTACTCATATTTAGTGTTGTTGTGTAAATTGGTTTGTGTGATTGATCCAAGTCGTATATATTTTGTATTGGTATGATTTGGATTGTGTGTCAATCCAAGGGTATATATATCTTGAGAGTGTGTAAAGACTTAGTGAAGTCTTAGATTGGTTCTAGCTAAGATTAGGACTCGACATCTAGCTTAGTGTCGAAAAAGAAAGTAAGCGACGTGTAAACAGTTTTCTCCGCCTAAAGGGAGCTTGTTGACATAGTAAAATCTCGATTGGAGTACTCGGGGAGTGGAGTAGGAACGAAGAGGTGCTTCATTGCCAAACCATTATAAATATTGGTGTCTTGGTTTGATCGTTTCTTTCCTTATCCCTTTATATTATTATTGTTCATTTAGTTCATTACATTAGATAGTTTTTGTTGTGATTCATATTGTTGATTGATTGGCATATAACTCGAATCAAACTATTTTATAAGCATAGAATTTTAAACCGGTCAATTAACCTGTAAACTATTCAACCCCCCGTCTAGTTTCCACAAACTCTAACTCAATTTCATCGTTAATTGTCAAAACCCAACATCAATGGCTGCTCTAAAGTTCACTGAAACACATAATTTTGTCGCATTTTTAGAGAACAACAAAGAAAGTGATGGCTTTGCCCAAATTGTTGATATTCTGAATGCACATCCCATCATATATGCTTTAACCGTCAATCCCACAATCTATACTTCATGTATTGAGCAGTTTTGGGCTACTGCCAAGGCGAAAACTGTTAATGGATAGGTTTAGTTACAAGCCCTAATGGATGGGAAGAAAGTGATCATCACTAAGACAAGTGTGAGAAGAGTTCTTAAATTAAAAGATGCTGAAGGAATTGAATGTCTACCCAATGCTGATATTTTTGAGCAACTTGATTTAATAGGGTATGAAAAACCTTCTCTGAAAAACTTTCATTATATTTTAAAGCTTCTTTTCCTCTCAATGGAAGTTTTTTATTCATATATTCTTCATTGCCTAAGTGCTTAAGACTACGCATGGAAGGGAATTTAGTCGTCACTATGGCACCTCTTGCAATAATCTGCTTATGCCACAACAGAAATTCAACTCTTTTAACGTATATCTTTAAAAGTATGGTCATAGATGTGGATAGTAGTGTCAAATTTCCTAATGTATCCAAGTTTTGTGAAGTCTTTTAGACTAAACAAGTTAGGTTTTGGGATATGTACTAATCACACAACAGTATCTTATGATCGCACCCTGTCACACTAAGACAGATTTTTTGCAAATTTGAAAGAGAAGGAAAGGTTTTTTTTAGGTAAAGCTTCACCCATTCATTTTTCAATCTTTGATGGTTCAAGATCAAGAAGGAAGGGTGCAGGTTCAAGCATTGGCCTATGTTTCCTTAAAACTCACACCCACTTTTTCTCAGCCATCTACATACAGCATAGCAAGAAAATAACCAATGAGGAAACAGAGGAAAGACACTGAGGATCCTCAACTTAGTGGTCCTACAGAACCTGTAACTGATGATACTGAAAACGTGGCAAGTGTACCTACACATTCCAATGATCCACTACTCAGTGGT
Source organism: Tanacetum coccineum (assembly GCA_026074375.1). Taxonomy (NCBI): domain Eukaryota; kingdom Viridiplantae; phylum Streptophyta; class Magnoliopsida; order Asterales; family Asteraceae; genus Tanacetum; species Tanacetum coccineum. The sequence continues at coordinate 46,625 of BQNB010028233.1, read as the reverse complement.
GAGGATAGACTGAAACTAAATGAATTGATAGAACTTTGTACAAAACTGTCTAAAAGAGTTCTTAACTTGGAGAACATAAAGACCTCTCAAGATGCAGAAATTACAAAATTGAAGGAGAGGGTCAAGAAGCTAGAGAGGAGGAATAAGTCAAGAACTCTAGGGCTTAAAAGGTTAAGAAAGGGTGGTATATCTGCAAGAATAGAATCCTCTGAAGATGAAGGTTTGGGTGATCAGGAGGATGCATCCAAACAGGGGAGGAAAAATGTTGATCTTGATGCTGATGCAGAGGTTACTTTATTTAACGAGACTCAGGGGAGGAATGATGATAACCTAATGTTTGATACAGGTGTTTTAGATGAGCAAGAAGTTGAGGTTGAAAAGGTAGTTAGTACTGCTAAAGTTACTACTACCAGTGCTACAACAACAACTGTTGATGAATTGACTCTAGCTTAGACCTTAATAAAAATCAAAGCAGCTAAACCCAAGGCTGTTACAACTGATGCTACAACATACTAAAAAACTGATGTTACATGACCCCAAGGAGTTTTGAGGGGGTGTAGTTCAAGAGCCAAGTGAATTTACAACAACAACATCACATTCACAACTATCACAACTTCTACAGGCTAAAGACAAAGGCAAGGCAAAAATGATTGAACCTGAGAAGCCTTTGAAAAGAAAAGATCAAATTATGATTGATAAAGAAATTGCTCTAAATCTTCAAGCTCAATTACAAGCTGAATTAGAAGAATAAGAAGAGAGGCTTGCAAGACAAAAGGAAGAAGAAGCCAACATAGGTTTAATTGAATCATAGGATAACACACAAGCTATGATGGATGCAGATTATGAGCTAGCTTCAAGAGTACAGTCATAAGAGCAAGAAGAGTTGACTATTGAAGAAAAGTAAAAATTGTTTGTAGAGCTCATAGATAAAAGAAAGAAGCATTTTGCAAGACTTAGAGCAGAAGAGTAGAGAAGAAAACCACCAACTAAGGCTCAAAAGAGAAATACAGTATCTACTTATCTGAAAAATATGGCTGGATACAAGCAGAATCAATTAAAGACCAAAAGCTTTGAGGATATTCAAATGTTATTTGATAAAGCCATGACGAGGGTAAACATATATGTAGACATGAATACAGAGTCGGTGAAAGGTAGTGAGACAAGAACAGAAGGAAGTTATAAAAGTGAGTAGGAGAAGAACTTAAATCTAAAAATTTAAAGAGGCAGAAGTTATATGAGAATGTAGAAGCTGAAGTAGACGATGATCAAGAAGAAGCAGAGATGAAAAAGCATATGGAGATAGTTCCTGATGATGAGGTAGCAATTAATGCTATACCTCTAGCCACTAACGGCCTCACAATCATTGTTGGGACTGAAAATCATCAAGAAGGAATATGGATACTTTCAAATTATAAGAGTTGATGGAAGTTCAAAGAGGTACTCATCTATGATTCAGATGCTTCAGAATATTGACAGAGAGGACTTGGAAAGACTCTAGAAGTTGGTTAAAGCTAAACATGGGTTAACAAGGCTAGAGGAGAGCTATGAGAGAGTGTTATGGGATGATCTGAAAGTGATGTTTGAACATGATGTAGAAAGTAAAGTATGGAGGAATCTACAAGGACACAAAGTGACAGTTTGGAAGCTATTTTCTTTAAGTGGAGTACATTTTATGAGGTTTCAAAAGTCTGCAATATTTTTTATGTTGGTAGAGGAAAATGTTTCGCTTACATTTGCACACAATCACTGAAATAGCTCAAAAAGAAGCTTTAAACTGACCCTTGGAATGAAATGTGTTATACAAATTTCTTAAGGATTATGATCAAAATAGCTCAGAATCTGAAAGTATTTGAAAGCATCATCCTAGTGAAGATAAAGCTTTAATCAAAGAACTTGAAGATTCAGAAGATGGAACATCAGTTTAGGGGGAGGAAGTAATAGATTAAAAGACTTCATGATGATTTAGAGTTATATACTTGCTAGGGTTATAGTAAATGTGACTAAGCATAAATTAGTGTTGTTAGTGATATTAGTGAAGAATATGCTAAGTAGTTAGTACTGTCAATTACTACTGCTAGAATATATTAAGACTGCTAATAGAAGTTAAGACTGCTTAGAGACTTAGAAGAAAAACTACTAAGTAGTTAACACTGCTAGTATAAAAGTTACTACTGTTAGTGTAACTTAGTACTGCTAGTGTATGTTAGTAGGATTGAGTAAAAGTTACAACTGTTAGCATAAAGTTAGTACTGCTAGTGTAACTTAGTACTGCTGATAAAGAATGAAGAAAATATTCTAAGTAGTTACTACTACTTGTACACATTTAGTGCTACTGGTATAAAAGTTAATGCTGCTTGTTACAACTGCTGAAAGATTACAACTACTAGAAGAGTTTCTACTGTCAGAAGGATAAAGACAAGAGAAAGGATAAAGATAAAGATTGTTTATCAAGAATACTTACGGGATAAGTATGAGATATTTTTGTAAAAGATAGGTATAAGTTATATGTTTAGAAGATCATGATAACTTAAGAAAATATTGTAAGCCTGTTAGGACTCCTTGGTGTATAAAAGGAGGTCCTACACGGCATAGAGTTAGATTCTAGAATTTGTTTGTTTTTGATATCATTGGAGTTTAACGCAGGACAAAGAAAGTTACTATACTTTCTCAAAAAGTTCGCCTAAGTTACTCAACTTTCATTTTGTTTACTTAGGTTACTGAACTTATGAAACATGACATTTGGGGTTACTCAACTTGCAAAAATATACGTAAACATCATTGAACTTGTAAAACATGACATTTATGTTTACCTTAATCTTACCAAAAATTACGTCAGGTTGCTCGGATTAACATTGAAATTATGGGGGTGTTGTTATAAAAGTTCAGTAACCTCAAGCGAACATGAAAGTTGAGTAACTTAGGCAAACTTTTTGGGAAAGTATAGTTACTTCTTTGTCTATTAACCCTGATATTATTATAGCTTCAAGGTTTTGTAACCCTAACACTATTAAGAGTGTTTGTTTTATATATAAGGCTGAAAGGTTGAGTAAACTGTTTGCTTCTTGATCTGTTTGTTAACGTTTCATTTGATATTCCTTTTAGTTTCATTGACTAGAGCCACTATCTCAGAAATCTAGTCAAAGTAGGATACTTAGCAGTTACATGAAAAATAAAATAGCAACAAGCAAAAAATGGCAAAAGTGGTTTGAATATCAACAAGGTTTTAATTGGACACCCAAAAGCAAAACCACGAAATCATAATCTAATGTGCATACATGTAGAACCAGTGTTAAATCTAAGACTAACACACCGGTTACCACTAACAAATGGGGTAGCCAAACCGTCCACTCTTTCAACTGCATTTGTTTCATGTAATGCAGGTGATCCAACTTGTGATGTGAATTGTTGATAGCGGATGCTCAAAGCATATGACTGACAATCTTTAACTGCTAAGAAATTTCGTTGAGAAATTCGTGGGAACAGTCCGCTTTGGGAATGATCATTTCGCTGCAATCACAGGCTATGGAGATTATGTTCAAGGCAATCTCACTATTTGTCATGTGTATTATGTTGAAGGCCTTGGGTACAATTTGTTTTCGATTAGACAATTCTGTGACGGAGATTTAGAAGTTGCCTTTCGATCAAACACGTGTTATGTTCAGAATTTAGAAGGAGATGATTTACTCATGGGTTCTCGAGATTCAAATCTTTATAGAATCTCCATTTCCGAGATGGCGGCTTCTTCTCCCGTGTGCTTAATGTCTAGAGCCACATCAACAAAATCTTAGTTATGGCATCGTCGGTTGTCTCATTTGAATTTTGGGACCATTAACCAACTCACTTCACATGATCTAGTTGATGGGCTTCTGAAATTTAAGTACCATAAAAACCATTTATGTTCAGCTTGTGAACAGGGTAAAATCAAGAATGCTTCACTTCCACTAAGTTGGTTCCAAGCAAAGTATCCAAACTAGAATTAACTTTCATATGGATTTATGTTAGGCCCAATGAGAGTTGCACAGTATCAAAGGCGAGAAATATATTCTCGTGATCGTTGGACGACTATTCTCGGTACTCATAGGTATATTTTCTTCGCACCAAGGATGAGGATCCAGATTGATTATCGCTTTTGTTAATCAAGTCAAAGGAATCTAATGGCTTCAATTCTGATGATTCGAACTAATAATGGAACCTATTCAAAAAATGGGAAATTAAGAGCATTTTAGGCTAAAGTTAGGAATTGTTCTTAAAATGCATTTGATCGATAACGCCTCAAAAAAATGGTGTTGTTGAAAGACGTAATCGGAACTCTCTTTGAGGCTACTCGAAAAATGCTTATCTTTTCTAAGCTCCAGAATTTCTGTGGGCCGATAGCCATTGATACTGCTTGCTTATCAGAATTCTCTATTGAAAACATCGCATAATAAAAACTATGTATGAGTTGATTTGTGGTAGAAAACCTAATTTTCAATACTTTTATGTGTTTGGATCTCTTTGCTATCCAACAAATGATTGTGATGATCTTGGGAAGATGAAACCAAAGGTTGACATTGGTATTTTTGTTGGTTATTCTGATTCATCACGTGGATTTCGTATCTATAACCACCAAACTAAAAAGATAATGGAAACGATCCATGTCAAGTTTGATGAACTCACGGCTATGGCTTCTGAATACAACAATTTAGAACCTGGAATGAACAGCGTAAATTTTAATGATTCATCAGAAGATTCACAATCTGTACCTTCTACATCAGACTTGGATAATCCGTTTGGTCCTATGTATGAAGAATACTATCCGACGAGCTCACACGAAGTGTCTGATAATTCCACTGCTACTCTTGATAATGACCACAATTCTTCCTCATCGTCAATTATCGTTGACCAGGATGATGCTCCTTAAATAGTATCCTCTTTGGAAGAACAAGTTGTCACTGATCTAAACACTCCAGTATTGAATGAAGTTGCCGATGAATTTGTTCAAGAAGACGTTGCAGATTTTGATGGAAATACGTTTCATAATGCACCACAAACTCCTGAATTCGATGTTGCTGAATCTTCTTCAACTTATTAGGATCCATTAAATATGCATCAATTTCACTAACAACATCACTCAATTGATAGATGGACTAAGAATCATCCACTTAAACAAGTGATTGGTGATCCCTCAAAGCCGGTTATGACAAGGAAAAGACTTTAAACTGATGTAGAAGTTTGTATGTATGCACTCACAATCAGTACAATTAAACTGAAAAATATCAAAGAAGCTATGCTTGATCACAGTTGGACTGAATCTATGCAAGATGGCTTAACCAGTTCAAATGTCTTGATGTTTGGGAACTTGTCGAATGTCTTGTTGGCAGAAACATAATCAAAGTCAAATGGATTTGGAAAAATAAAACGGATGCTAAAAACACAGTTATTCTGAACAAGTCTCATTTAGTTGCCAAAGGATATGGTCAAGAGGAGGGAATAGATTTCAAGGAGTCGTTTGCTCCAGTTGCAAGACTTGAAGCTGTCAGAATCTTTGTGGCATATGCGGCTCACAAGAACTTTCCAATTTTCCAGATGGATGTTAAAACAGCATTCCTGAACGGTCCACTAAAAGAGGAGGTTTTTGTTCAACAGCCCGATGGTTTTGTAGATCCAGACTTTCCAAATCACGTTTATCGTCTTAAGAAAGCTCTATATGGTCTTAAACAAGCCCCGCAAGCATGGTATGACAAGCTTTCCTTGTTTCTAATCGAACACCATTTCACAAAAGGTATTGTCGATCCGACACTGTTTACAAGGAGACACAGTGATGACATTTTGTTAGTTCAAATCTATGTCGATGACATAATTTTTGGGTCAACTAAACTAGTTTTTGCAAAAAGATTTGAAAAACTCGTGAAAGATAATTTTGAAATGTCAATGATTGGTGAAATGAAGTTTTTTCTTGGACTTCAGGTTCATCAATCTCCCCGGGGTATCTTTATAAGTCAATCGCAATATACCATGGATATTCTTAAAAAACACGGGATGGAAAATGTGATACTGTTAGCACACCAATGGCTACTACTAAACTAGATGCAGATTTACAGGGTACCCCAGTAGATCAAACAAAATATCATAGTATGATAGGGGGACTTATGTATCTTACTGCTAGTAGACCAGATATTTCCTTTGCGATATTTGTATGTGCGCGATATCAGGCACGCCCAACTGAAAAACACCTCAAAGAGGTCAAAAGGATCTTTCTCTACCTTAGACAGTCCATTAATATAGGCCTATGGTACTCAAAGGATTCTGGGTTTGAGCTAATTGCATATGCAGATGCAGACCATGCAGGGTGTAATGATGATTGCAAAAGCACATCCGGAGGCATTCAATTTTTGGGAGACATGCTAGTCAGTTGGTCATCTAAAAAGCAAGATTGTACAACTATGTCATTTGCGGAAGCTAAGTATGTATTGTAGGTTCCTATAATTTCACACAAACATAAACTAGAGAGAGAAAGTTAGAGAGAGAGAGATGGTTGGGAGAGAACTAGAGAAAAACACACTAAGTTGTGTGTGTAAAAATGATTTCTTCCAACACCCTCTCCATGTGTGGAGAGGGTTTAAATATGTCTTACAAAATGCCTATGAAACGAGCTATGGTGTGGGCTTACAGTGGGTAAAGACCCGACCCAACACCATAAATCATACTATTACTAACAAAACTATAAGCTTTGCTAAACATGAAAATACATGGGGTGACCGAGTCTTTTTCTTAAACCTAACAATCTCCCCCTAAGGGAGGTCACCCCAGAAATTACAATTTGAATTATAGCATTCTATGAGTTGATCATTGACTCTGGCTCGTAGTCTTTGATTCTTCAAGTACTATCTTTGTACGGCAAGTAGTGATCTTTGAGCATAGTTCCTTTGACTTGTATGATCTTTGAGCTTTCTTTAAGATCATCAGCCACAGTAGATCTCTTAATCATCCCCCTTGTTGTAAGTATTGCCTCCATGTATGTTGGTGACCTTCAGACCGGCATGCTTCAGAAAACGCACCTTTCTGGAACAGATAGCAAGCATTCAGAGTAAACCGGAATCTGTGATTAGGTCTTTCAGCTATCATGATGTCTTTGATTAGAAATATGAAGTGTGAGCATGGGGTTGTGAATTGACATGTCTCTGTCCAGCAACTGCTACCGTCAGGATTCCTACAAGTATACGTTAGTAATAAACACACGAAAGTGTCTTTGTTCACTTTTGTTGAATAAGGTTGCAAGGACCACGGTTCCCCGTTAATCAGTATAAATATTGCCTGTGATCAGGTAGACTTCCGAGGAATCTCCTTGACAGGGTTTCGCAGCTGCGCTAGCCATTCTCAAACTGGAGCGTCTCAAAGTAGACAAAGCACGGAATGAGTGAACCAGTAGATTAAAACCCACTGATTAAACAAGAAATTGATTTGAAAATCAGTCGCAAGTGTACTCATGAAATAGTTACATCACTTGAGACACATCGAAAGTTTTATAATATAAAAATCAATTTTCATCAGAAACACTTTTGTTTTGAAAGATATACACAGTCAATGTGCTTGAAAATTCAGTTGTTGAGCACATCGAAAGGTTTTTAAAAGCTATCGTTCAATTCATATACTCGGCCAAGTTTGATTCATATGGAATCCCATCGTTTCTTCTAGTTTATCACAAACTTGATCCTCAAGAGGATCTCACTGCATGTCACCGCCAAGAGCTTGTTTGATTTTGGCTCTAGAAGGATTTCTATCTTCATTGTGAGTACTTTCGTATCACTCGGATGTTCTGGCAATACCACGAGGATAATACGTAGGACTCTTAAGATCTTTACTTGTTATCACATTCGGTATGAGCAAGCATATTTTATTAAATGTCTAACGAGATTTAGGGTGATCACTGGCTCTAGACTCTATAGTGCACATTTGGTTTTAGTAGTCGGAGGCTGGAGCAGACTGCCACCTTTTCAATATCATCTAACATCGAGTTAGATAGACGATAAGAAAAGTATTTGAACTACGCCTCCCCGTGAGAAATGAAAACAAAATCCATTGAGGGATCTGATGGCTAGGGAGGGTTGTGCATCGTATCACTGGGTTCTATGATACTTTGACTTCAAATGTCAACAATCAACCATGTGATTCTGACAGCATATGTAGTGACCCGGTTTCTGCCTAATGTTTATGGAGGGCTGCTTTCTTTTCACCATTCATCTTAACATTTCTTTTTCATTCTTCAACCCCTTCAGTGCTTACCGAGACTTCATTACTAGAACCTTGTTGGTATGTTCCAATACTAGCTCCATCTCAGTCTGCACTATTCCCTTATTCTCACATTACTCCTTTTGTAATCATACCTAAGGACTTCTACAAAGAGGATCTCACATGTCACCTACCAAGAGCTTGTTTGATGTTGGCTCTAGAAGGATTTCCATCTTCATTGTGAGTACTTTCGTATCACTCGGATGTTCTGGCAATACCACGAGGATAATGCGTAGGACTCTTAAGATCTTTACTTGTTATCACATTGTGTGATGAGCAAGCATAGTTTGTATTAGTGTCCTAACGAGATTTATGGATGATCTCATGGCTCTAGACTTAATAGTGCATTTTTGGTTTTTAGTAGTCGGAGGCTGGAGCAGACTGCCACCTTTTCAATATCATCTAACTCAGAGTGAGAGAGACGATAGAAATGTATTGATCTCCGTGAGAAATGAAACAAGAATCCTTTGAGGGATCTTGAGTGGCTAGGGAGGGTTGTGCAGCGTATCACTAGGTCCATGATACTTGTCTTCAATGTCAGCAATCAACCATGTGATTCTGACAGCATATGTAGTGACCCGGTTTCTGCCTAAAGTTTAAGGAGGGCTGCTTTCTTTTCACCCTTTATCTTAGCATTTCTTTTTCATTCTTCAACCCTTTTAGTGCTTACTGAGACTTCATTACTAGTACCTTGTTGGGTATGTTCCAGTACTAGCTCCATCTCAGTCCACACTATTCTCTTATTCTCACATTACTCCTTTTTTAATCATACCTAAGGACTTCTACACTAACTAGTGGATTGTCCCTGGGTAGATCCCTCCGGATCTGGCGGGATCATGGGAACATGTACCTAACCATACCATCCTTATAACTCCGATAAAGTAAATACAGGGTGGGTCTTTTGGTACTGTTCTCTTCGCCATAAAACCATTTGAAAATCAATCAAGGTACGGGCGATGTAAACATCAAAGCGTTAGTACCTCGATTGTTTTGATTCATGAAACTGCTCCCCCTTAATATGTGCGTCGATATTCAAAATTGTTTGGCACATGGAGGGAGAAGTACCGGCTTGAGTCTTAATAGATCACATTTTTATCAGATTTAATATTTAAATCACATTCTCTCCCCTGATCAAAAATTTCAAACCCTTTGAGATTTAGGATCTCAATTGATTTAAATATGTTAGAAGATTTAGGAGAAAATGTGGTCTGATTAAATACAAGCCGATATTAGAACCTATATATGCTCCCCCTCAATTAGTGAGGGATTTTGTTAGTGTCAATTATGATGAGTTTATAAATGATTTGGAGTTTAATGAGAAACTCAAGAAAATTCATTAAACTGACACATAACACTGATTACCACACTACTTATTGATGTACAAGATTGTGTATGAGACAGGACCTGAAATGTTCAAACTGAAAGTGGCATAGTCATTATGTCCATGTTAGCAATCTGTAGTCCGTCTCGATACTCTCCTGATGGAAGTTGTCTTAGCTTCCCCCCCCCCCCCCGAACCAGCAATCCTTTCTTGAGAAGAAACAACAAATATTCGAAGTACACAAATAATTCGAAACCATAACATCAAAGTCAATTAAGTCTCGGATGTCTGAATTTCTCCTTATATGGTAATGACTATCTAAAGGAATCATCATACTTATCATACCTATGTGTATCTCTTTTGTCAATAAATTCTACTCCTTCGAAAATAAGCTTAGTGATTAACTGATAGGGGAAATACTAATCAAATCAGAAACATATCTTCAACTTCAAGGCTTCTAAAACTACATAATTATTTCCAAACAAACCTAAGCATTTTAAAACTATGAGGTGTTGGCAATATTGATCGAATGTAGATATAAGCCTAAGCCACTAATCTTGAAATTATATTTAAGCCGCTAAAGTAACAACTTATGACAAATGAAGCCCTTGGAGTTAAAACTCCCCCTCAAATTATTATCCGTTAAGTTAAAACTTTTTCCATATAATTACCGTGACATGTTGAAGATAATTCGAAAACACTTTCTCCCCCTCGAACAAAGACCCGTATTCTATTTAAAGATCTATTGTATTTATTCGAGTGGTCGAGATTTCTTGAAAATCTGTTTGCAGTGTCGAAAATTGATTCTGATTTGATTAGAACACTTTTCAAATGGTTAACCCGAACTTGATTTATGAAATCAATATTTTTGAGAAAAAAATCATTCGGGTTATAAAACTTATACCAATGGCAATCTAGGACCTTTCTGATGCACGTTAAACGAAGCAAGTACCTAATTGGCATATATTTCATTCTAAGTCCAAAAGGTTAAAGCACATAACATCTAAAGTCTAAATGAGTTAAAAATAATTAACTCCCCTTTAAATCATGATCATTCATTGTCAAACCTTTTCCGTTTACTCCTTGATTGTTCAGAAAGATAGTTTTGAAAGAATTATTAGCACATTTCTACCCCTCAAATAATGTCCCGTTTTCTATTTAAAGAGCTGTAGACATTGTTTGAGTGATAGGAAATTCTTTTAAAATCTTTTTCTGATGAGAGACTTAGATGACTGATTTAGTTTTGAAAGACAACATCTTTTCCACCATGGTTAACACAAATAATTTTCAGAAGAATCATAGACGGAAAATTATTTGGATAAATAGAAGACTTCTCTTCTTGATCAAGAAATAATGCACTGAAGCGTGCATTAGATCGAGGGTGCACGAATATAAAGTAATCCATGCCCGGGAGAACTTAATCACCCGTTGTTAGGAACAGCCGTCTTTTTGGCGACGTGCTTTCCTCATTTTGAAGACCGGGTTGCAGTCTGAAATAACTGCAAGCCATTTAGACATGTTTTGAAAAGTTTGAGCTTCATTTAAAGGCCCGTGTCATTATTGAATGACATTTCTAGGTCCGTAAATGTTATTGATAAGCAGAAGACATGTCTTGAAAAACTATTTTTGGTATTTTCTATTTTCTGATTTTTTATGGATTTTTGTTGGTTTTATAATTTTGTATTTTCTTTTTGGTTTGAAATATGTACATATAAAAATGAAAATCTTTTTGTGTTTTTCTGGTTTTATATATTTACATAGGATACATGAAGAGATACCACCATAACTCTTCTGTTTCGTCTGCCAGCTTTTTCAGCGTTTCTGGAGACATGCTTTGCATTCCAACCTTTTACATGAGAAATTCAAGTTTTTCTCGTCCTAACGGCTTGGAGAAGATATCTGCCAGCTGAAATTCTGTGCCGACGAAGTAAAGTTCAACCACTCCATTTTCCTTTTACCCCTTGATTTGCCTTGTTTTTCAGAACACCTCCCAATTCATCTAATTTCACCTTATAAATCCACTTCAAGGAAATAATCATCACTTGATCTGGACGAGGTACTAGCTCCCAATCTCCAAATGATCGAACTCATGGAGCTCTTCATGGCATCAAACCAACAAGATTCGGTTAATGCATCTTTATAACTTTTGTGTTCAATTGAAGAGAGGAGAGCATCATAGTAGCAGAACGGGGCTTCGGTTTGTAGTTGGAGGCTTGTAGATATCGGTCTGGAAGGATCACCAATAATCTTGTCAAGCGGATGATCCTTGTCCATTTTTCGATGTGCTCTTGTGGTTGATTTACTGAATGCACGTTGGTTGGGATAACAATTCGGGAAGAGGATTCTTCAGAACTAGGTTCTGAGATTGTTCTTCTTGAGTGGTTTCTGAGGTACTTATAGAAGGTGTATCTTGATCAATTCTTGTTGATGAAGCTGTATCGGTTGAAACAATAGGTTCTTGAACAACAGCTACAAGAATAGGTTGAACAACACTTGGTGAAGGATTAAAGTACTCATCAATCATAGGGCAAAGTAACGAATCCCAGTCATTCTTTGTTGGTGGAACATTAGGTGTTGGAGAAGGAGGTTGTGGTACGAGTCCTGAACTGATTGTTCAAGGAGTCAAAAGTTGAGGACCGGGTCCTGAACTGATGTGTGCAGGAGCCGTATGACCATTTTTCAAACATCAATCACCATGTAGTTAATTCACACTTCTCCCCCTCAAAAATTGCATATGAGGTTGCCATTTTTGATTGAACAAGTGAATAACAATACAAGCTAACCATTTTTCAAACATCAATCAACATGTAGTTAATTCACACTTCTCCCCCTCAAAAATTGCATATGAGGTTGCCATTTTTGATTGAACAAGTGAATAACAATACAAGCTAATGTACGTCGATCCACTAAATGGCTGAATGAGCATGGGAAAATATGAAGAATGTTGATGAGAATGGTCAAAAACAAGAAGATTTCTCTTCTTTTGGAGATAAAGCGCACTGAATCGTACACCTTTCTTTTCATAAAGGAACGGGGCCTGAAGTGTTGTCAGCAGACGCCATTTGTCGTTGAAGAGCGAGGCCTGAACTGATGTGAACAGACGTCATTTGTTTATGTGCATCAGATTTGAATCCCTTGAACCACTGGTTTATGAGATATCAGTCTTTTCGGCAACCAAACTTTGAGTCTTTCCTTTATAAGATTACAAGATGTACCTGCACTTAAGTTAGTAGGACCTGCACTGACATTAAGAGTTTGATCGCATTCATATGGGTTAGTGATATCATCATTTGAACCATTTGGAGGTTCACTGTCAACTTTGGTTGTGTAATCGGTGAACATTTTTCCAGTAGGTATCCACCTAAGACCAGCAATCTTGAAAATTCTACCCGTCGGTTTCCACCTAAGACAAGATCTAGGAGTGTTTGGTTTCTCATGCACAGCGGAAGACTTCTTGGGAGAAAACCTTTGTCCTATAGCAATCTGCCTACTAGGTTTCTGAGTATGACTCTTTGGTTCAACGGGTTTGGTGTTGTTTCTAGTCTTAGGGGATTGAACCTTAGCACGAGAATTCACCTCTTTCAGGAATTTTGTTATACAATTATCATGATTTGCATTAAAGACACATTTATGACACGTTGAGCAAACAAAGTGTTTGGAGTCAGAAAAAGAACTAGAATTCCTAGAGTGATCTACTAGCGACACACCATTTGACATTCCACAACTACTCTTAGATACAGGCAAACTCCTAGATATTTGATTGTTACTCCTAGGATTTGGTTTGCTACCATTAGTAGTGTTTTGTAGACTAGTAGTATGCATCACACTAGGTTTTGAATTCCTATTTCTTTCTTGTGTCTTTTTCCTAGCTTCCTCTAGATAGTGATTATGAGCCATATCATTTGAACCATACGGTTCTTCTTGACTATTCCTAAATGAGCCAGGTGCAATCACGTGATGAGGTTTTGCAAGCACATATTCTCGAACTTTAGGCAAATAATGAGGAGTGACTAGTTTTGACATAACGTTATTCACATCAACTTGGGAAGAAAACCATGTTTTGAAAAGTTAGAAAGTTAGGTCGTTCAGATTTAAACGCATTCGGTTGTCTAACAACTGATTGGTTTCTGGGTGGTTGTAAAACCGGTTTCCCCAAGATTGATGGTTTTGCAAACTTAGTATCCACGCTATTTCCTTTTAACTTTCTTAATTCGTTTTTCAATGCTACATTCGCAAAAACCTTTTCCTGAATCTGAGCTTTTAAATCAGCATTTTCAACAGTCTTACTATTTACTTGAGCAATCAATGAGTCATTATGATCTTTCGTCTGAATTCGTGTCTTTTTTATAGAATTATAAAGTTCTTTGTAAGTCTGTTTTAAATGCTCATTTTCCTTATTTAACTTCTCATTATCTGCAAGTAATTTAGCCACACTACTTTCTAGTTCAATGTTTATTGTTTCTAAAACATCAATTTCATGTTTAACCTTGGCTTCATTACTTGCTTCCTTCACACTTTTAATTTGATTCTTTAAGTTGCAAATTAGTTTGGTTTTGGCTTGTAGCTGAGCTTTCAAATCATTTATCTCAAAAAATTCACAAAACTCAGGAGCATCCTGGCTTTTACATGGTTTGTTACTTTGAAAACTTTCTTCCTTTTGCTGCATTGAAATTTTAAGTGAAATACAATGTTTTTCAAGTTGCAAAAATCTGTTTGAAAGTTCATTAAAAACTTCTTTTTCAACCATATCATTCATTTTGAGAAACTCGGCCATAAGCAAAGTACTTTTTTCTTGATATTGTTTAGCATCCTAGTCAATCTCTCCTCCCCTATGACACATATTTGTTGAATCAGAAGTGGTATTGCTATCAACCTTTTCCAACAGATATGTGTCATAACTTGGTTCAGATTGATTAGTGTGTTGTTGTACATTAGCAAGGACATTATGTTGAGCAGTCAATTATACCTCAACAAATAGCACTTGGTCATTTACTGGTCTGATATCTACATCCACAGCATGTGTGATATAAGTCCTTAAATTGCTGCTTGTATCATGCTTATCTGACTTAGTCTCACTGCATTATGTAACAACTAAACTAGCATCCAATGCTTTACTCGAAACAACCTTACTCTCTCTTTACTGCATCTATCTTTCATTCATCCTTCTATCATACTGTCTTTTATGACGTGTTCTTTCAGCAAGAGACTTCTTAACATTACCCATGTGTAGGAGTAGTGTTTCTCTAAACTGTTTAACTTCGATTCCAGTGTATTCAGCAAAATACTTTTCTGTCATTTGACTGTCATAATTCCAAGTGAATTGCGTGTCGATGAACATCTGAAATTGTTTATTGATCACGCAAAAGGCAGCCATGGATCTATCTCCTTGAAATTCATCTTTGTCAAGTTGCTTTTCTAGTTGATCCAAGTTTAGTAACATTATGCCTGTGAAAGTCTGAACATCTTGTTCAAAGAGTGTCGCAAATGCCCGTTCGAGACATCCATTGATTTTTAAATCATTGTATGAAAGAACCTGGAGATGTGATTGAAGTAGTCAAAAAGATTTCATGCTACTTTCCTTTGCTTTGTGTTGCATTTGTTGCAATTGATACAACTCTCTCTCTTGTGAATTTGAATTCAAAGATTCCATTGAAATTTGATGTGTGAAATGAAATTAAGGATCTTAAGTAGATTAAGTGATTTTGTTGTGGTTATGATGAATCAATTAACGTTCACGGGATTTTACAAATCTATGACTTAAACCGATAAAAGAATAATCTTTTACGGGATTTTACTAAATCAAGAAGAAACCGTGAAATAATGATTAATTGTTGTTGGTGAAATCGTTGTCGTATTTGAAGTATTGGAACTTTTGTTAACGATTTGTGAGAAAAAACAATGAACGGTGCACAAATGTTGAGATTGAAATGATTAACGGTTGATCAAAACTCTAATAAGGACAAACGATGCAACATTGTTGGTAATGAGTACTAACGATGAAAACGAATAAAACTATATGTTAAATAAATAAAACTTTTGAAAAGAAAATAAAACCTAAATATGAAAATGGTTTAAAAATGAAGGGTGATATTAGAAATGTTATAAAAGAAAGTGCTAGTAGTAAAAATATTTATTAATAAAGGGCTAAATGTGAACAATTAAAAAAATAAAGGTTAAAAGTGTAAAATCTTAATTTTAAACTATATTAAAATATCATGAACGTATTATTTGTTGTTCTTCTTCGTTTTGATTTTATGAAGTGTAAACGTTTGCAAATATGAGCTCGCGGGTCGGTACGGTTATCGCCGGTGTAAAATAAATATACCACGTTGATCGAAACGATGTCACGATCACGATGGTATAAGTTGTAAGTCCCGTAGATAACCGAAACACGAACCCGAAAAACCGAAACAACACGAATCTTAAACTTTTAACCTACCATCAATATGTTACACGTGCATATATTGCGGACTCGAGTATAGTTTCGATTTAGAAAATGACACAAACCGCAAAGCTTTGTTATCCCTGTCAAGCACAAATCGCAAGACACAAAACGCAATCCTTTTCTCGGACAAAACGCAATGTTGCCCTTAGAGACAAACCGTAACAAGTAGAGACAAACCGCAAGAACTCAAAGCGCAACAAGGACAAAACGCAAGTTTTCCCTCGTTCGATTGTTACTCGTTCGATGGTCTACTAGTGTTCGATGGTCTAAGTTTTCCCTCGTTCGAGTGATCAAGTTTTCCCTCGTTCGATTGTTACTCGTTCGATGGTCTACTAGTTCGATGTCACTAGATCGGTTGTATCACAAGGTTGAGCTCGATCTTGTATGTTTTCACCGAAAAAGAAAGAAAGAAGAAAAACAACAGACATGAAAAAGAAAAAAAACAACACAAAGATGTTGTTTGATATGAGGAGACACAAAACAAATGTGTTTCCTTAATTCCAACAACAATCTTATATTAACAAAAAAAACTTTTAAAAAACGTTTGTGAGAGAAAAAAAAATATATTTTACAAAAAAAGGAAACTAAGTAGAAAGATAAAAAATAAGCCGAATCAATAAGCTCAATAAGTCACCACAACAAAAAAACTAAAGGAACCAAGATAGAACCATGGCTCTTGATACCAATTGAAGAATTCTTATTTCACACAAAAGATGAACTAGAGAGAGAAAGTGACACAATACAAAGACCTTATGTTTCCTTAATTCCAACAACATAACAATAAAAACAATAATATGTCAAGAACTTTTGGATGAGATGAGTTGTTGTTAAGGTCCACACGAAACAAACAAAAATTAAAATTAAACAAGAAATGTGTGTGAATAAACAATTCATGAACACGAATGTTATTCGTGAATATTATTATTGAATGTTTATGTTTTTCTTTGAACAAGTACATTACCAAATCATCAGAAAGTACCACAGCCCAAACTAAACATATAGAGAGTACAGCTCAAAATGAAAATTTCAATTAAAAAATTCACACAAAACAAAAGTTAAGAGAATGAGTCCAAATGAGAATTTCATACGAAATAGTATTGAGCTCAAAAATAACCACAACGAAACACTAAAGATCCCAAGGTGAAACCATGGCTCTTGATACCAATTGTAGGATCCCAAAATTCACACAAGTATGGATTGAAGAGAGAGAATCTGGTAAGTAGGAGATTGGTTGGGAGAAAACTAGAGAAAAACACACTAAAGAGTGTGTGTCAAATGATTTTTCCAACACCCTCTCCATGTGTGGAGAGGGTTTAAATATGTCTTACAAAAATGCCGATGAAACGGCTTATGGTGTGGGCGAGAGCGCAGTGGGTAAAGACCCGGCCCAACACCATAAATCATACTATTACTAACAAAACTACGAGCAATGCTAAATATGAAAATATACGGGGTGACCGAGTCTTTTTCTTAAACCTAACATAGTCTTTATGAGTGAATGTGAATCTTGATAAGGATCATTTAAGTGTGATGTATTATGTTTGTTTTAATGATGTAATCATTGTTGTTATTTGATTTTTAATGGAGGTCAAACGGTGAAATGAATTGATCTTGAAAGGTTTTCGTTGTCACGTTAACGGTCTAATTGATCTACTTCGCAGGAAAAAATGGTGTAAAGAAGCTCGGTAAAAAAAATAAAGGTTAACTGAAAGGATAACGGATGTTATACTACTTTAAAAACCAAGGACTATTGGTGCAATAATCTTTCACGTTAAGGGTAACGGCTTAAACACTAACGGATGATATTTTGTCCTAACGAGGAATAACGGTGTATTTTTTATCATCCCGTATCCCACTTTTCATTTTCGGACAGATTGCATATTTTATCAAATCACTTTCAAAACCAATTCAAACTTCACCATAGTGCCTAATCTAATCCTAATCCTCATCCAATACTAATCCAACATCAAATCCACACTTATAACTATTCTAATCTCATCCTCATCATTGTTGCAACACGCAAATCAACTCATCCCCGCCTAAATCACAATATGTATTTAAAGAAATATAAAACTTCATTAACTTTGACACTTAATTCATTTCTTTTTGAAAAACAACACAAACACATGGATTTAAACCAAAAGTATAAGAAAATCAAGGAATCAAAAAGAGGTTTAGGAATAAGCTTACAAATGATGATGAATAAGCTAGAAATCAATAAATCTTGAAAAGGAGGGGGAGGGAAAAACCGCGAGTGGGGCGAGTGGTGTAGATGGTCGGGTAGATCGGGTGACGAGGAAGCTTTTTGAAGCTCACCGGAAAACTCCGCCGGAAAACTTTTCCGGCGGCGGCGCCATGGTGGCCGGCGGCGGCAGGGTGGCCGGCGGTGGGCTGCCGGAAAAGGGAGGGGAGAGAGTGAAAGTGGTGGTGTGTGTGTGTTTTTAGATGTATGAAATGAAAAAGATATATAATTTTTTTATTTATATTAAAAAGTTATAAGAAATGTGACAAGTTACAAATAGTTGAGGGTAAAATGTGTAACTTTTTCATATACTTTTTGATAAAAGTGGTTCGGGACTCATTTGAGTGACTTAACGGATAAATCAACGCACGAAACTTGCGCCATTGTTTTCCAAATCATTTTTCTGATAAAAATGAGTATTCGCTTGATAATGTTTCATAAATATTTTATAACATTTAATAAAATATCTGTTATTCATTTTGTGAACCGGTTTCGCCTCGTCCGAAATAAAATGGCTTTAAGCTCGAGTATTCGCGTTATCAACAACGCTTTTAATTAAAATGATGACTAATTTATTTAATATTTTTATTAAATAAATACTGATAACTAAAAACAAATTTAATTATTTTTGTGTGTCCGCGTTGTATGTTGTTCGTTAAATGTTTGCGGTGCTGTTTTAGCCCTTTTCAGCTCGTTTTCAGGTCTCGGGCAAAACTGAAAAGTTGTCAGGAATTTCGTTTTACATCAAATTGCTTTAGAGTCCGAGCTGTGAAAACGTGATTTAGTGGTTCGTTTCTGATACGACAACGTATAAATAACATATATCTGCTTCGTTTTCGAGCTAAATAAGTTAAAAAAACTTTCCCTTGAGAGATGTAATAATAAATATGATTTATTATTTAAAATATGTTCCAAAAATTCCCGGATGTTATAGTAATCAACAAACAACGATAAATTAAGCAATCGAGATAAACAACCAAACATTAAATTATCATAAACATGGCTAATACCTAAAGGTATTAGCTAATAACCATTGTATCAAATACAAACATAATAAAAGAACAACCAAGGTAACCTAACCAAGTTAAACGAATGATACCAAAAATTGAACGATTATTAGAGTATGGATGATTACAAGGGTTTTCCTATGGATTGAAGCAGGTTAACTTTCTTTGCTCTTCTTATCTTCTGGAAATCGACTTTTATGGTTAGGGTTTCGTAAGTATAGATAGGCACCCCCTAAAATCATATTTAGGGTTTTGTATTTATAGGTTCTGTAAAATCGTCGATACGCCGTATTGGTTGATGTCAATAAGGCGTATTGGAGGTTTCTTGGAGTAGGGACCACGATTAACTTATTCCAGAATATTCTTCACTTGATCTTTAATATGGCGTATAAACATTCTGGATACGGCGTATAAGGCTTCAAATCTTCGTGCTTTCTTGTAAAGTGCAGGCACGGATACACCGTATCTTCTTTGATGGATACGGCGTATAGGTTGTTAGAACAGTATTCTTCAAATTTCTTTGTTTAAGCTCCAAAATGTGTGCCTTTTAGAAAAACTTCACCAATTTCTCCATAATTACTGTAAATATCAATATAAACAATTAACTACTAATTCGTGCAATAATTATTCAAAATGGGTAAGAAACATGGGATAAATGATGCTATAAAAGTGACGCTATTTGATGTCATCAAATATCCCCCACTTGAATCCTACTTGTCCTCAAGTAGACTTTAAAAAACTTATGAAAATGTATCCCAACTGTAGTCAAGGATTTTTCCTTTAAGTAATTATTCGTTTAATTACTAGAACACAACCAAACACCTTACGAAGTAGGAAAATGAAAACACTCAAATCACTCAACTAATCTATGTGATAACATTTAAGTAATTCGCTTAATTTCTTGGTCGTGACGAGTATTCTATCATAAGCTTGGCAAGGATGCACATCTCCACCACTAAAGCAAAGGAGTAACAAGTCTACAAAGGTAATTTTGGTTAAAGTTTAAAGGTTTGATTATTCTTTCTAGTCTCTATCGATATTAATATTCTAGAAAAGGTAACAAAATCACATATACACTGTGATTGCTCGATCCTTAACTCGAATACGATAAAGAATAGGACTAGTAATTTATTTCCAATAGTCGTAAAGCAACAAGGGAGGCGAAATCATATGTACACATCCATAATGATGGAATAGACACACCTGATTGCTTAATCCCTCATTCGAATAAAACCAAAGGTTAGGATGAAGAACAATAAAGGGTATGGAATCTTCTAATCATTTCACTAAAAGTAATACACCAACAAGGCGGACAAAATCATACATACACATCCATAACAATGGAATAGATACATGCAATTGCTCGCATCCTCATTCGATTAAGACCCAAGGTTACGGATTAAGAAAGGGAAAATAATTGTTGTTAAATATAAAGAACAAAACAAATAGATTAATTCCGAATAAATAAGGTACAGTGTTGTTAGTTACTTTCCCGACCATACCCATGAAAAAGACACAAAATCATAGACATAAATGTCTTGATCATAGATCAACAAAAACAACCTTAGTTGGCGTTTTCGTAAAGGTCAACTCCCAATCGTCCATAATATACATACTATACAACATTAGTAGCGATATTGACCACTTTATACAAGAAATACAGGGTTGGTTTATTTCGACCAACATACAACAATACTCTAAAGAATCACTTTTTTATACTTTTCTCTTTTTTTTTGATTTTTTTAAACAACATATATACTACGAGTTTTGGTGTATTTTCACCATCTCACGATCTCAATAAATCCGGATAATTTATCCATAATCCTCCATACTTCGGATATATAAAAAATTATTGTGAAAGTAGTAAGACATACTAAAAAATTAAGACTAAAAATATACTATTTTCACATTCCCATTGCATTGTGCAATTTTTCTGACCTAACCGTAGATAGAAATTTTACACTTGTACCGAGTTGCATTGTGCAATTTTCCCAACCTAACCGTAGATAGAAATTTTTGCCTTGCGACACAGTAAATACAATTCTTTACACAAAAGCAACTAGCATCCGATTAAGGACTTAATCTAATAGGGTATGGTAAGGTGTAAAGGTGTAACGAAACAAATATTTGGTGTAAAAAAGAATGGAATTGCTCAACGGGTTTTTGTAAGGGGTATCTTACTCTAAAAATGAGAGTAAACATAAGGGTTTATATTGGGGTTTACTAACCAGTGTAGTTAGTTAATATCACAACATGTATAGCCTTTTTTAGTGTAATCCTAGAAATTTACCAGTTTAGAAAATGGCACTTCATCTATTAAAAATAATGCTTATAATTGTGGTCTCGAGTAGATATACCAAGCCAAGTTCTAGAGTTTACTACAGTCATCTGCACACTCATATTGTTGTGGAATTTAGGGGTAAAATTGGGGGAAACAGAAAGGCTAAATCCTCACAAATAGAATTAAGAGTTATGTGTGCGGGTTATGTAACTAATAATTTCATAAAAGTATGCTATTTTTTTTAATTTTGAGCATAAATTAGGCATATTATTGTGAAAAATAGAACAAGTAAGCGTTCTAATTCTCCTCCCCCACTTGAGATATATAATAACCTAGTTGTATACATATAACATTAAGGATAGAAAATTAAAAGAATCAGAATGAGAAACTACCATGGGATTTGCAGGGTATGATCCTTCATGTTGCGTTTATAAGCAAGACCGTATGTAAATGCGGGTCTGAATACTAGCATGACTACAACACACAGAATTCCAAAATATAAATACTCTACCAAAGTTGTCATTTTTGTTTAGTAAGGTCCTGTATAAGATATAAGAAAACCAATGCAATTCTATCTCTGGTATTCGACGGTTAGAAAACAAAAACAAAAACGAAAAAATGTATAGGAAGTCGATACGCCGTATCCCAAAACCAGGATACGCCGTATTGAAACCTGTAAAAAGTATCTAAGGTACTGGCCAGATTGTCAAATACGCCGTATCATATTCATGAATACGTCGTATAGACAAATCTGACAATAATGTTTAAATACAGAAAATAAAAGGACTGGATAACATCCAGTTAGTTCAATGCACCGTATCCAATGAGGTTGGATACGCCGTATCGAATGTCTGGGAAGACAGACTCGATAAAATTTAAGAAAATACATTCCAGGTTGTCTCCCGGCAAGCACTTTTGTTTACAGCAAAGTCTTTAAGTTAGACTTGTCTTCAGCTCATCATTCCATCTCGTGCATACTCACGTGTCCACATGTGATCCGTTCTTCAACCTTCTCGTCCTTTGTGGAATCCTATTAACTTTTGGTATGGGTACGAAATACCTTTCAACTCATCATGTGCACTAACCTTCAGCAATGGTCGTATCTTGTTGCATTGCGTATTAGTTAGGTGTTTAAACCTTGGGTATGATCACACCATTTGGTAAGTCACACTATCGTTCCCCTTGTAAATGGTGATCATTCCATCAAACCTTCTTGCTTTGATACGTGCATCTTTACAAAATGGTCTTCCAACAATGATATCACCCATTCCTTCATCGCTGTAAGAATCCATATTTTCCACAATTACAAAATTTGCCATAACAGAAAAGTTTCCAACAAAAATAGGCATATTCATAAAAGCTCCAAGTACATTTGCCCTTTATATTCAACCTTATCTTTCATTATCGAATTATAAAAATTTTAGACATCACATCAATAGACAAGAGAGGGAAGAAATTAGCATTAACATGTTCATAACCTATCATGCATGAAAACTACAGATTATAAGCACAATCGATACAAATTTTCCTATCAAAGTCACAATAACTAGGGTACTCATCTAATCCATCAATGATCTCATCATCACATGTTTGTTGGGATAAAAAGTCTTCTTGATGCTGTTGGAATTACTGCTGCTTATGTTTATGTTAATACTGCTCAGCTGGAGTTAAAACTACTAAGAGACTTCAAAGAAAATATGCTAAGTGTTTACTACTGCTAGTACACAGTTAGTACTGTTAGTGAATATTAGTACCGCTGGTATAAAAGTTAATGCTGCTAGTGAAAGTTACTAATGCTAGTACAAATACTGCTTGAAGTTAATGTTGCTGAAGAGTTACTATCGCTCAAGAAAATAATCTAAGTAGTTAGTACTGCTAGTACAAAGTTACTACTGCTAGTGTTAAGTTAGTACATCTAGTGTAAGTTAGTACTGCTTAATTGATATGTATTAGTTATTTATTGAAAATATTTTATATACTTAGGAAAGTATTGTAAGCCGGGTAGGACTCCTTGGTGTATAACAGGAGATCCTATGGCATAGAGATTGATGTACCAAAACCAAAAATCAATATTTTTCTTAGCTTCAAGGTCTTTGTAACCCTAATACTTTGAAAGTATTCGTATTGTTATCATTAATAATATTAGAGCTTGTTTGTTGAATTATATGTTCATCGTTTTACTGTTTCATTGATAATTCTTCTTAATATTAAAGATTAGATTCTGCATAATTTTTAATACATTCAAACAATGCTTTTGCTATAGTTGTGTTAGATTTATCTAATATAACTAAACCTTATACAAGCTTAAGGAATTCGATCTATTGAAGTGGGACCAACAAGTGGTATCAGAGCTTGTTGAAAAGCTTTGAATAAGAAGAACCTATTGTTATACATAAGATCTTTTGCTAAAAGATATGTATCAAGATTCTGCACACATGGTGGCTGCATCCAAAGTTCCCATGCTCAAACCTGGTGAGTTTGAGATCTAGATGATGAGGATTGAACAATATATACAGATGATAAACTATGCTCTGTGGGAAGTCATAGAGAATGGTGCAACTTTGCCAAAAACAAAAATTATAGAAGGAGTTATGACAGAGATGCCTATTACATCTGCTTAAAAAAAGGCTCAGAGAAGATTAAAGGTGAAAGCTAGAAGTACTTTAATGATGGGCATTCCCAATGAACATCAGTTAAAGTTTAACTCTATAAAGGATGCTAAGAAGTTGCTAGAAGCTGTTGAAAAAGAGATTTGGTGGGAATGCAGCTACTAAAAACACTCAAAGGAATCTCTTAAAGCAGCAATATGAAAACTTCACTGCTCCAAGTTCAGAGATGCTTGATCAAACTTTTGATAGGCTTCAAAAGCTTATGAGTCAGTTGGAGCTTTTGGATGAAAAGCTTTCATAAGAAGATGTTAATAAAAAATTATTAAGAAGTTTGTCACCTGAGTAGAACACACATGCTGTTGTGTGGAGGAATAAAGCTGATTTGGATACAATGAGCATGGATGATCTCTACAACAATCTCAAGGTGTATGAACCAGAAGTTAAAGGGATGTCTAGCTCAAGTTCAAGCACACAGAACATGGATTTTGTGTCCTCTTAAAATAACAACACTAGCAGCACTAATGAAACAGTTAATACTGCTAATGGAGTTTCTACTACTAGCACTCAAGTTAATGCTGCTAACTCTATAAATATTAATAACTTGAGTGATGTTGTTATTTGTGCATTCTTTACTAGTCAACCAAATAGTCCTTAACTTGTTCATGAGGGCTTGCAACAAATCCAACCAGGTGACATGGAAGAGATGGATTTGAAATTGAAAATGGTCATGTTGACTATGAGGGCAAGAAGGTTTTTGAAGAATACAGGAAGGAATCTTACTGTTAACGGCAATGAGACTATTGGTTTTGATAAGTCCAAAGTGGATTGCTACAACTGCCAAAAGAGGGGACATTTTGCTAGGGAGTGCAGAGCTATAAGAAATCAAGACAACAAGAATAAAGAAAGCTCAAGAAGGAGTGTGCTTGTAGAAATATCTACTTCCACGGCTTTGGTGTCATGTGATGGTATTGGTGGTTATGACTGGAGTGATTAGGCAGAGGAAGGGCCTAATTATGCACTCATGGCTTTCTCATCTTCAAGTTCTGACTCAGAGGTATCCAATGGTTCTATTTGTTCAAAATCTTATTTGGAAACTGTTAAACTTCTTAAATCTCAAAATGATCAACTATTAAAAGATTTAAAGAAATCTGAGTTAATGGTTCTAGGATATAAGACTAGTTTAGAGTCAGTGGAAAAAAACTTGAAGTTTATAAAGCAAATGAGTCTATTTATTTACAAGATATTAAGGGCTTAAAATTTGAAATTCATGTAGGAGAAATAACTATTAGAGAGATTAGGAAGAAGCTTGAAAAAGTTCAAAAAGAAAAAGACGGCATTCAACTTAATGTAGATAAATTTGAACATGCATATAAAAGTTTAAACAAGCTCATAGAGTGTTAGATAGTTGAAAATTACAAGAAAGGTTTAGGCTATGAAAAATATAATGCAGTTCCACCTCCCTACATA
This sequence comes from Tanacetum coccineum, assembly GCA_026074375.1. Lineage (NCBI taxonomy): Eukaryota > Viridiplantae > Streptophyta > Magnoliopsida > Asterales > Asteraceae > Tanacetum > Tanacetum coccineum. The sequence goes on along the minus strand of BQNB010028233.1, from coordinate 20,985 downwards.
GGAAATTTCATGCCTCCAACACCTGACTTGTCTTTTACTGGTTTAGATGAGTTTATTAATGAGCCTGTAGTTGAGAACTATAAAGATATGTCTAGTGAAGAAGAGCCTAAGGTAGTTAAGAAGAATGATGATGCCCTAATTATTGAAGAATGGGTGTTAGATGATGAGGAAGAGGATGTGTCTCAGCCTAAAAATGAAAAGAAAATAGTTAGGCCTAGTATTATTAAGAAAGAGTTTGTCAAATCTAAACAGCAAGAAAAATCTACTAGGAAGACTGTTAAACAAGTTGATCAACATAGGCAAAACACTCACAGTCCAAAAGACAATCAAAGAAATTGGAACAATATGATGTCTCAAAAACTAGGAAGCAATTTTGATATGTTTAATAAGGCCCGTTATGTGTGTGAAAGCTTTAATCATTTGCAAGTTAATTGCAATTACCATCAAAAATAGTTTCAAAATCAAAGGATGGTAAAACCTGTTTGGAACAATGCTCAAAGGGTGAATCATCAAAACTTTGCTAAAAAGACTCACCCCTGTACTAAACGACCATGTCCTGCCAAGAGCAATACTAATGAAGTCTGGCTAGTATTAGTTAATACTGCTAGACAGTTAAAACTTCTACACATCAAAACAACAGTAAATGTAGCTAAGACCAAAGTCATATTTTTCTACAAACAACACCAATCGACTGTTAAGAAGTCCCATCATAAGAACAACGGCATTTAAAAATAGTAATATTAATCAAAGGGTTTATAACAGCTAGGGATAATAAATTCTTAATGACTGCTAGCGTAAGTCCAAAAGCAGCATTAATGTTGTTAAGGGAAATAGATTTTTAATGTTGTTAAGGCCTTAGCTTGTTATGGGTTGGAAAACCAAAGCAAAAGTTTTAAGACGACAGGTTTCTAATACAACATTGCATCAATCACCTTAAAAAGTTTGATTAAATTGATAGCATAAGGCAGATCCAAGTCGGTGATGGCTTGGGTCCCCTAAAGAAATTGATTTTCTTATCTAGATGTGCAGGGCTAATCCACACATGTTTTACCAAGATAAAGGAGTGATTGATAGTGGATGCTCTATGCACATGACAGGGAACATGTCCTATCTTACAGACTATGAAGAGATAGATGGAGGATATGTTGCTTTTGGAGGGAACCTCAAAGGAGGGAAAATTACAAGAAAATGTACCATTAAAACTGGTAATCTAGATTTTGAAAATGTGTATTTTGTGAGAGAGTTAAAGTTTAATCTCTTTAGTGTCCTCACAAATGGTTGAAAAGAAAGAATAGTGATCTTTTGAAATGACACTGGAATGTATTGTATTATCTCTAAACTTTAATTTTAATTGATAAAGTCAAGTTTTTACTTAGAGTTCCTAGAAAGAACAATATGTATAGTGTTGATTTAAAGAACATAGTTCCTAAAAGAGGTTTAACTTGCCTTTTTGCAAAAGCCACATCTGATGAATCTAAACTTTGGCATAGAAGGCTAGGTCACTTAAATTTTAAAACCATGAATAAATTAGTTAAGGGAAATCTTGTAAGAGGTTTACCTACCAAACTTTTTGAAAATGATCAAACTTGTGTTGCTTGTCAAAAGGGAAAGCAACACAGAGCCTCTTATAAGTCCAAAACAGAGAACTTAATCAGTCTTCCTTTACATTTGTTGCATATGGACTTGTTTGGTCCAACATTTGTAAAAAGCCTTATGAAGAAAATATATTGCCTAGTTGTCACAGATGATTTCAGTAGGTTTACATGGGTTTTCTCTCTAGCTACTAAGGATGAGACTAGTGGCATTCTTAAGTCCTTTATAACTGGGATAGAAAATCTAGTAGATCACAAGGTTAAGGTGATTAGATGTGATAATGGAACTGAATTCAAAAACAGAGAAATGAATCAGTTTTGTAATATAAATGGTATTTTGAGACAATTTAGTGTAGCTAGAACTCCTCAACAAAATAGAGTTGATGAGAGGAGGAATAAGACACTAATTGAGGCTGCTATGACTATGCTAGCTGATTCTAAGTTGCCAACTACTTTTTGGGCAGAAGCAGTTAATACGGCTTGCTATGTGCAAAATAGAGTGTTAGTAGTTAAGCCTTACAACAAAAACCCATATGAACTTTTTCATGGTAGAACACCATCTTTAAGCTTTATGAGACCATTTGGGTGTTCTATTACCATTCTTAATACCATAGATCACTTAGGCAAATTTGATGGTAAGGATGATGAAGGTTCCTTTGTTGGATACTCTTTGAATACTAAAGCCTTTAGAGTGTTTAATAGTAGAACAAGGATAGTGGAAGAAAACTTGCATATTAGGTTTAGTGAAAGTACACCGAATGTTATAGGTAGTGGACCAGATTGGCTATTTGATATTGATGCACTAACAAGAACAATGAATTATAAACCAATTGTTGCAGGTGCATAGTCTAATAGTTTTGCAGGTACAAAAGCAAGTGATAATGCAGGTCAAGCTAGAAAGGAGACAAAACCTGTCAAAGATTACATTTTGCTACCAATATGGACTGCTAATCCGCCATATTCCTAAGATCCAAAGAGTTCTCATGATGATGGATCTAAACCTTCACGTGATGATGGAAATAAGGTTAATGAATATCCAAGAAAAGATAGTGAATATAATGATCAAGAGAAGGAAGATAATGTTAATAGCACTAACAATGTTAATGTTGATGGCACAAATAAGGTTAATGTTGTTGGTGGAAAAACAAGCATTGAACTTCCATTTGATCCAAATATGCATGCTTAGGAAGACTATAGCACATTTGACTTCTCAAGAGATGATGAAGATGATGGTGCAGAGGCTGACATGAACAATTTGGATATAACAATCCAAGTCAGTCCTATTCCAACTATAAGAATTCATAAAGATCATCCTCTTGATCAAGTGATTAGAGATATGCAATCATCAACACAAACAAGAAATATGTCAAATAATTTGAAGGAACATGGGTTTGTTAGTACTATTCAACAAAGAACAACCCATAATGACCTTCAAAACTACTCGTTTGCTTGCTTTTTATCACATGAAGAACCAAAAAATGTAATTCATGCATTGAAGGATCCAAGCTAGATAAAGGCTATGCAGGAAGAGATTCTACAATTCAAGTTACAAGAAGTTTAGACTTTAGTGGATCTACCAAATGGAAAAAGGGCTATAGGCTCTAAATGGGTTTTCAAGAATAAAAAGGATGAAAGGGGAATTATGATAAGAAATAAAGCAAGATTGGTTGCTCAAGGGTACACACAAGAAGAATGGATTAACTATGATGAAGTCTTTGCCCCTGTTGCAAGAATTGAAGCAATTAGGCTATTTTTAGCTTATGCTTCATTTAAAGCTTATGCTTCATTTAAAGATTTTGTGGTGATTTTCTCAATGGGAAGATTAGAGAAGAGGTGTATGTATCTCAACCACCAGGATTTGAAGATCCAGACTTTCCTGATAGAGTATACAAGGTTAAAAAAGCACTGTATGGACTACAACAAGCTCCTAGAGCTTGGTATGAAACCTTGTCAACATATCTGTTAGACAATGGGTTTCAAAGAGGGGAAATTGACAAGACTTTATTCATCAAAAGGAACAAAGGTGATATTCTTCTGGTCCAAGTTTATGTGGATGATATCATCTTTGGTTCAACAAAGAAGGAGTTATGCTTTGCATTTGAGAAGTTGATGCATGAGAAATTTCAAATGAGTTCTATAGGAGAACTTACATTCTTCTTAGGATTACAAGTGAAGCAGAAGAAGGATGGCATATTTATTAGTCAAGATAAATATGTTGATGAAATATTTTAAAGAAATTTGGGTTTACAGAAGTCAAGACTGCAAGCACATCAATGGAAACTCAAAAGCCTCTGCTCAAGGATGAAGATGGTGAAGAAGTGGATGTTTATATGTATAGGTCACTGATTGGTTCATTGATGTATCTTACATCTTCAAGACCTGACATCATGTTTACAGTGTGTGCATGTGCTAGATACCAAGTCAATCTAAAGGTTTCACATCTTCATGCGGTGAAAAGGATTTTTAGGTACTTAAAAGGTCAACCAAAATTGGGCCTTTGGTATTCAAAAGATTCTCCTTTTCATTTGGTAGCATACACTGATAGTGATTATGCTGGAGCAAGCTTGGATAGGAAGTCTATAACAGGAGGTTGTCAATTCCTTAGATGTAGATTAATATCATGGCAGTGCAAGAAACAGACAGTAGTTGCAAATTCTACAACAGAAGCTGAGTATGTGGCTGCTTCAAGTTGTTGTGGATTCAGAATCAACTACTTGATTATGGGTACAATTTTATGCATACCAAGATCTTTATTGACAATAACAGTACTACTTGCATAATTAAAAATCTAGTTTTTCATTAAAAAACAAAGCATATAGAGATCAGACATCATTTTATTAGAGATTGCAATGAAAAGAAATTGATTCAAATGGTCAAAATCCATACTGACAAGAATGTTGCAGATTTGCTTACAAAAGCTTTTGATGTAAGTAGATTTCAATATTTGATTGTTAGTATTGGAATGATGAATCTTTAAAGTCTTTTATCTCTTTATGTTTTTGTAGAGTTTTGTATGAATTAGTACTGTTATTCATGTCATTAAAAGTTTCTGCTGTTAAGTATAATTAATACTGCTGGTTATACTTCATACTGCTGAGTTACTACTGTTAGTTATACTTAATACTGTTAGGTATAATTAATACTGTGATAATTGTGAAAATTGCTATGGCTTGTGTTTTCTTGGTTTTTGGACTAACATTTTGCAGGAAAAGCAAAGAAAAGTGTTAAATTGATGATGGAAAAGCTGTTTAGAATGGAATTGGAGTTAATACTGGTGACTCAAAGTTAATGCTGCTAGGCATAACTTACTACTGCTGGGTTACTACTGCTGGGTGAAAGTTAATGCTGTTGAGGGTATTTTTCATAAATACTTCGATTAAGGGTTTCAATCGATTCTTTAATCAATTTCACTCTTTCAAATACTCTCTAACTACAAACCCTAACTCAATTTTATCATCCATTATCAAAACCCAACACAAATGGCGAATCTAAAGTTTGCAGATACTCATAATATGGTCGCGTTTTTGTTTAAACCCACAGAGAGTGATGGGTTTGAACAAATTGTAGATTTTTTGAATGCACAGCCTATAAAGTATGCACTAACCATTAATCCTACTATATATATTTCTTGTATTGAATAGTTCTGGTCTACTGTCAAAGTCAAAACTATCAATAGGGAGGTTCAGTTACATGCCCTAGTAGATGGTAAAAAGATAATCATCACTGAATCAACTATTAAAAGAGATCTTCAACTAGTAGATGAGGAAGGTGTTGATTGTTTACCAAATTCTACCATCTTTGAACAACTTACATTGATGGGGTATGAGAAAATTTCACAAAAACTCACTTTTTATAAACCATTCTTTTCCCCACAATGGAAATTTCTAATTCATACTATTTTATAGTGTCTAAGTTCAAAGACTACTGCTTGGAATGAATTTAGTAGTATTATGGCATCTGCCATTATCTGCTTAGCTACAAATCAAAAATTCAATTTTTCAAAATTTATTTTTGAAAGTATGATTAGAAACTTGGATAATGTGTCTGGCAAATTTTTGATGTATCAAAGATTTGTGCAAATATTTTTTGGATCAACAACTTGATGGGATGCCAACACATAAGAGAATATATATTGCACCCTCTCACACTAAAAAGATTTTTAAAAATATGAGAATGGTAGGCAAAGGTTTTTCTGGTAGAGTAACACCTTTATTTCCAACAATAGTGGTACAAAACCAATCACAATTGGGTGAAGGTTCAACATTTTTAACTGATCCCCATCACACACCCACCTTTATTCAACCATCAACTCAACCTCAAAAGACACAACAACCTAGGAAGCCTAAAAGAAAGGACACTCATGTACCTCAGTCTAGTGATCCTAGTGAGAATGTTGCAGATGAGGCTGTCTATAAGGAGTTGGGTGACAGTTTGGTGAGGGCTGCCACTACTGCTTCTAGCTTAGAGTTTTATCTACAACTCAGAAGTTCACTTTTCAAATTACATTTTGAAAAGTTATGGTGAAGAACTTGGATAATGCAAGAATTTTTTTGATGTATCCAAGGTTTATACAAATCTTTTTAGATAAACAACTTGAAGGGATGCCTACTCATAACAGAATATATATTGCACCCTCTAACACTAAAAAGATATTTAAGAATATTAGAAGGGTAGGGAAAGGTTTTTCTAGAAATGGTTAACACGATATTCAAAACAATGGTGGTTTAAGCTCAAACAAAAATGGGTGAAGGTTCAGCAAATCCCACTGATCCTGATCACACACCTACCATTATTCAACCTTCAACCATCTCAACCATCAAAAGAACAAGACCTAGGATGCCAAAAGAGAAAGGGACATTGAGATACCTCAGTCTAGTGTCTTTACACGACCAATGTACGCAGTTGAGGATGGTCAATGAGGTGTATGGACGACAGTTTGGAAATGGTACACTAATGCTACTAGCTTAGATGACAGTAGCTGGTTAGGGCATAAATCACTAAGACCCCATTCTAAGCAACAACTATTAAAGCTGGTCCTTAAGGAACTCTTTAGGTGGTGGTCCCAAGTAGCCATGAAATCATGGGGATACTATTGCTCAAATAGGTTGGTGAACTGTATCTAAACCATAATGATCACTGCTCGCAATAAGGTAACACAATTTGAAGTGGTGAGGATAGTCTGAAACTTAATGAATTGATGGCATTATGTACAAATTACAACAAAGTGGTTCTTGATTTGAAGACTCAAAGACCACTCAAGCTAATGAGATTGCAAGTTTGAAAAGGAGAGTCAAGAAGCTTGAGAGAGAATAAGTCAGACTCATAGGCTTTAAAAGAATTTAAGATTTGGTATCAAGAAGGGTAGAATCCTCTAAAGATGAAGGTTTGGGTGAAGAGAATGAATCCAAACAAGGGAGGATAGTTGATATTGATGCTAATAAAGACATTTACTTGGTAAATGTTCACACTGATGAAGATATGTTTGATGTTAATGACTTAGATGGTGATGAGGTGATTGTTGATAATGTAGATGCTGCTGTTACAACTACAAAAACTGCTGCAATAACTGATGTTGAAGTTACTTTGGCTCAAGCACTGACAGAGTTTAAGAGTGAAAAACCCAAGGCTATTAATGCTGTGATACAAGAACCAAAGTAGGGTACAACTACAACAAACACCTACAAACAATAATATCTGTACCAACACCTATTTACAGGAAAAAGGCAAAGGATTATGATTGAGAGTTGTGGTGGAAACAGTGGAAGCCTATGAAAAGGCTTGAACATATAAGACTTGATGAAGAACTTGCCTTCAAGCTACAAGCTGAAGAATAAGAAGAAGAAAGACTTGCCAGAGAAAAAGCTCAACAAACTGAATAAGTCAACATAGCTTGGGATGATGTTCAGGCTAAAATTAAAGCTGATTATCAGTTGCCTCAAAGTCCGGCAAGTCAGAGGCAAGAAGAATTGACTGATGAAGAAAGGGCAGATTGTTTGTTAATTCTTAAAGCAAAGAAGAAAACATTTTGCAGCTAAGAGAGTAGAAGAGAAGAGGAACAAACCACCAACGAGTATCATGTGTACTTATCTGAAAACAGGAAGGATGGTAGGCCAAAAAATTTGAAGTACAATCCTTTGCCATATTCAATAATTGTTTGACAAAGCAATGAAAAGGGTAAATACCTTTGTTAAGTACATAACTGAGTTGGTAGAAGAGAGTTCCAAGAAAGCTGAAGCAGAGATATCACAAGAGAGCAGTTCAAAGAGAGTAGGAGATGAGCTAGAACAAGAGAATGCAAAGAAGCAGAATGTAGATGAGGATAAAGAAACAGCAAAGCTTCAAAGTCTAATAGAAGTTGTTCCTGATGATGAAAAGGAAGTAGCAATTAATGTTGTACCTTTAGCTACTAAGCCTTCAACTATTGTTGACTGGAAAATCCTAAAGAAGGAAAGAAAAGCTATTATCAAATAATAAAAGCTGATGGAAAGTCATAAATGTACAGAGTCTTTAGTCAAATGCTTAAAAGTTTTAGCAGGGAAGACTTGGAAGATTTGTATAAATTGGTAAAAGCTAAATATAGATCAACAAGACCAGTGGAGGATTTAGATTTGATTCTATAGGGAGATTTAAACACAATGTTTGAACCACATGTTGAAGACACAGTCTAGAGGAATCAACAAAATTATAGTGTATTAGATTGGAAGCTATATGATTCCTGTGGAGTCATCAGGGAGGAAGCAAAAATGTGTAATCATAATATGGTCAGAGAAGAGATATCCCCTTACACCATCTAAAATTACAAATATGCTGAACAAGAAGCTTCAGGCTGATCATTTCAATGAAATGTCATATCAGCTTTTTAAACTTCTCACAAAATAACTTAAGAATCAATGAAGTGTTTGGAAGCATCCTCCTGGTGATTAATGAAGCTTTCAATAAAGAAACTAAAGATTTTTGAAGAAAAATATCAAGTTTAGGGGAGGATTGTTGGGATTAAAAGATTTCTTGATGATCTCAGAGTTACCGCTGTTAACGTTTGTGTTGCTGCTGCTAAGTTAAAGTTAGTGATGTTCATTAACTTTAAGAAGAAAGATATTGCTAGTAGTAGTGCTGCTAGTTAAAGTGGTATGCTATGCTCACAGTTACCAGTGCTTAGTATATCTTAGTACTGGCTAGTGTAAAGTTATTACTGGCTTGTGAAGATTGAGAAAATATTCTAAGTTGTTACTTACTGTTTATACCATAGTTATGCTGTGTTTATTATGTTACTACCGCTAGTGTTAAACGTTAATGTGCCAGTACAAAAGATACAACTGTCAAGATTAAGGACTGCTAAAAGAGTTTCTACTGTCAGAGAAAGGATAAAGACAGAAGAATGGATAAAGATATTTTTGGAGATTCAAGATTAATACCATGATATGTATGTGTTTTTTATTAGAATAGATTATAGAGAATTTTTCTAAGTCTTAGATTTATATTATAAATCGAATAGATCCTGGTGTATAAAAGGAGGTCATATGGCATAGAGTTTGATATTCTATCTAGAAATTTACAAGTTGTATTAGTTCATAGCTTCACGGTTTTTTGTAACCTATACTAGGAGAGTATTCGTATTATTCCTGAATAATATTAGAGCTCTTTTTTGTTTGTTAATTGTGATTTTGTGTTTCCGTTTCATTATAATTCATCTAATATTAAAGATTAGATTCCGCATAATCTTTAATACATTCACACAAAGTTTCTACTATAGTTGTGTTAGATTTATCTAATATAACTAAACCTTAAACAAGCTTAAGGAATTCGATCTATAGAAGTGGGATCCAACAAGAAGTATCCTACAGCTGGGACAACAAGTGGTATCAGAGCTTGTTGCTTTGATAAACCTTGCTAGAAGATATGGATCAAGTCGTTGCACACATAGTGGCTGCATCTAAAGTTCTCATGCTCAAACCGGGTGAGTCTGAGTTATGGAGGATGAGGATTGAACAATACATCCAGATGATAGATTATTCACTATGGGAAGTCATAGAGAATGGTGCAACCTTGCCAAAAACACAATTGGTAGAAGGTGTCATGATAGTGATGCCTATTACATCTGCTGAAGATAAGGCTCAGAGAAGATTAGAAGTGAAGGCTAGAAGTACTTTAATGATGGGCATCCTAATGAACATCAGTTAAAAAGTTTTAACTTCTAGAAGGATGTTAGTTGTTGCTGGAAGCTATGAAAGAGAGTGGTAGGTATGAAGCTACTAAAAAAGACTCAAAGGAATCTCTTGAAGCAGGAATTATGAATAACTTCACTGCTCTTATAGCTCAGTGATGCTTGTTAAACTTTTGAGAGGCTTCAAAGCTTGTGAGTCTGTTGGAGCTTTTGGGTGAAAAGCGTTCGCAAGAAGATGTTACTCAAAAGTTATTAAGAAGTTTATTTCATGAGTGGAACACACTTGCTGTTGTGTTGGAGAATAAAGCTGATTTAGTTACAATGAGCATGATGATCTCTACAAACATCTTTCAAGGTGTATGATCCAGAAGTTAAAGGATCTCTAACTCACATTTAAGCACACAGCAACCTTGACTTTGTGTCCTCTTCTAATAACAACACTAGCAGCTTTAATGAAGCAGTTATATGTGCTCATGAAGTGATTACTGTAGCACTCAAGTTAATACTGCGATACTTATAAATATTGATAACTTGAGGTGATGCTGTTATTTGTCATTCTTTGTAGTCTACCTAAATAGTCTCAACTTGCACATGAGGACTTTGCAACAAAATCATCGGATCTGACATTGAAGAGATAGTTTTGAGATGGAAGTGGCACGTTAATATGAGGTCTAGAAGGTTTTTGAAGAATACTGTAGGAAGCTTATTGTTAATGCATAGGAGGACTATGGTTTTGATAAGTCTTGAGTAGAGTGCTACAATCTTCCTCAAGAGGGATATTTTGCTAGTGAGTGTAGAGCGCTAAGAAATCAAGACAATACAAGAGGAAAGTCAAGAAAGGAGTGTGCTGTGGAAACTTTACTTCCACTGCTTTTGGTTTCATATGAGGGTCGTGGTGGTTATTGACTGGAGTGATCAGGTAGAGGTGGGTCCTATGTTAGGCATCATGGCTTATTCATCTTCAAGTTGACTCAGAGGTATCCAATGATTCAAATTGTGCAAAATCTTGTATGGAAACTGTTAAATTACTTAAACCTCAAAATGATCAACTATTAAGAGATTTAGAGAAATATAGTTTAATGGTTTTAGGTTATAAAATAGGTTTAGAATCAGTGGAAGAAAAACATGAATTTTATAAAAAGAATGAGTCTGTTTATGTAAGAAAAAAAATATGCTTAATATGGGATATTCAGTAGGAGAAATAAACTATTAGTGAATTAGGAAAGAAGCCTTGGAATACTTCAAAAATTTTAAAAAGATAGCATTCAATTTATGTAGATAAATTTGAAATGCATATTGAAAGGTTTAAACAAGCTATAGTGTGGTAGATTGTGATAATTGCAAGAAGGTTTAGGTATGAAAAATATAAGATGCAGTTCCACCTCCCTACATAGGAAATTTTCATGCCTCCAACACCTGAATTTGTCTTTTACTGGTTTAGATGAGTTTGTTAATAAGTTGTGTTGAAATAGAAAGTTGATGAAGAAGTGTTGAGATAGTTAGGAAGAATAGATGATTGCCTTATTATTGAGAATGGGTGTTTTCATTAATATAAAGTGGGGGGGGGGGGGAAGGAAGAATGTGTCTTAGCCTAAAACTAGATGAAAATAGTTAAGCTATAGTATTGCTAAGATGAGGGAGTTTGTCAAATAAGCAACAAGAGGAAAACTGCTAGGAAAAAATGTTAATAAGCTGAGAAACATAGGAAAAAACCATCACATTTCCTAAGGAATCAAGAAACCTAGAACATATGATGTCTCAAAGATTAGGAAGCAATTTTGAGATGTTTAAAAAGGCATGTTATGTGTGTGGAAGTTTTGATCATTTGCAGGTTGATTGTCATTACCATAAAAAATAGTTTCAAAATAAAAGGATGGTAAAACCTATCTGGAATAATGCTTAAAGGGTGAATCAACAAAATTTTGCTAAAAAGACTCAACCCTGTGCTAAAAAGAACATGGTTCCAAGAGCAGTACTAATGAAGTCTGGCTTAGTATCAATTAATACTGCTAGAAAAAATATTTCAAAAACAGCAGTATCAGTTAATACTGTTAGACAAGTTAATAATGCTCACACAAAAATAATAGTGAATGCTACTAGACCAATGTCATATCTTTCTAAAAAGGCATTCAATGTTAAAGGCCATTAACAATAACACACATTTAAAAACAGTAAATTAATCAAAGGTTATACTGTTAGGAGTAAAAATGTTGATACTGCTATGCCAAAAGCAGTAGTTAATGCTGTTAAGGGAAATAATGTTAATGCTGTTAAGGCCTCAGCTTGTTGGGTTTGGAAACCAAAGACTAAAGTTTTAGACCATGTTTTTAAACACAACAGTGCATCAATCACCCTAAAGAAGTTTGATTATATTGATGCACAAGGCAGATCCAAGTCAGTGATGGCTTGGGTCCCCAAAAGAAGCTGGTTTTCTTATCTAATATGCAGGGCAATCCACAAATGGATTTACAGTGATTGATAGTGGATGCTCAAGGCACATGACAGGGAACATGTCCTATCTTACTGACTATGAAGAGATAGATGGAGGATATGTTGCTTTTGGAGGGAACCCCAAAGGAGGGAAAATCATAGGAAAAGGTACCATTAAAACTGGTAATCTAGATTTTGAAAATGTGTATTTTGTGAGAGAGTTAAAGTTTAATCTCTTTAGTGTCTCACATTGGTGGTGATAAAAAGAATAGTGTTCTTTTTAATGACACTGAATGTATTGTTTTATCTCTAAACTTTAAGTTAATTGATGAAAGTCAAGTTTTACTTAGAGTTCCTAGAAAGAACAATATGTATAGTGTTGATTTAAAGAATATTGTTCCTAAAGGAGGTTTAACTTGTCTCTTTGCAAAAGCCACATCAGATGAATCTAAACTTTGGCATAGAAGGCTAGGTCACTTAAATTTTAAAACTATGAATAAATTGGTTAAGGGAAATCTTGTAAGAGGTTTACCTTCCAAACTTTTTGAAAATGATGAAACCTGTGTTGCTTGTCAAAAAGGAAAGCAGCACAGAGCCTCTTGTAAGACCAAAACAGAGAACTCAATCAGTCTTCCTTTACACTTGTTGCATATGGACTTGTTTGGTCCAACATTTGTAAAAAGCCTTATGAAGAAATGTATTCTCCTAGTTATCACAGATGATTATAGTAGGTTTACATGGTTTCTTCTAACTATAAGATGAAGACTAGTTGGAATCATAAGTCTTTATAAACTGATATATAATCTAGTAGATCACAAGGTTAAGGTGATTAGATGTGATAATGAAACTGAGTTCAAGAACAGAGAAATGAATCAGTTTTGTAAATCAAGGGTATTTTGAGACAGTTTAGTTAGCTAGCACTCCTTAACAAAATGGAGGTTGCTGAAAGTAGGGATTAAGACCACTAATTAAGGCTGCTAGGACTTTGCTAGCTAATTCCTAAGTTGCCAAACTACTTTTTGGGCATAAGCAGTTAATACTGAATGCTATATCAAATAAAGTGTTTAGTAGTTAAGCCTCTATAACAAGACTCCATATGAAACTTTTCATGGATTAGAACACCAAACTTTAAGTTTTTTGCGGACCATTTGTGTCTGTTATTATTCTCCAATACCAACGATCACTTAGGCAAATTTATGTAAGGCTGATGAAGGTTCTTTGTTAGATACTTCTTGATTTGTTAAAGCCTTTAGATATTCAATAGCTAGAACCAAGGATAGTGGAAGAAAAACTTGCTATTAGGTTAGTGAAAGTACACCTATGTCTGCTGGGAGTGGACATATTGGCTATTTGAGATTGATGCGACTATAAGAATAATGTATTATGAGCTAATTGTTGCAGGTATACAGTTAATGTTTTTCAGGTACAAAGCAAGTGATATGCAGGTCATAAGCTGAAAGGTGTAGACTGTCAAAGATTACATTTTGTACCTTATGGACTGCTGATTCCATATTTTCCCAAGATCCAAAGAGTTCTCATGATGATGGATCCAAACCTTCAAGTGATGATGGAAAGAAGGTTGATGAAGATCCAAGAAAAGATAGTGAATGTAATGATCAAGAGAAGGAAGATAATGTTAACTGCACTATTAATGCTGATAGCATAAATGAGGTTAATGTTGTTAGTGCAAAAAAACATTGAACTTCCAGTTGATCCAAATATGCCTGCTTTAGAAGATTATAGCATATTTGACTTTACAAGAGATGATGAAGATGATGGTGTAGTGGCTAACATGAACAACTTGGATACAATAATCCAAGTCAGTCATATTCCTATACAAGAATTATAAAGATCATCCTCTTAATCAAGTGATTAGAGATTTGTAATCAACTACACAAACAAGAAATATGTCAAAAAATTTGATGGAACATGGGTTTGTTAGTACTATTCAACAAAGAACAAACCATAAAGACCTTCAAAACTGCTTGTTTGCTTGCTTTTTGTTACAAGAAGAACCCAAAAAGGCAATTCATGCATTAAAGGATCCAAGATGGATAGAGGCTATGTAGGAAGAGCTTCTACAATTTAAGCTACAAGAAGTTTGGACTTAAGTAGATTTACCAAATGGAAAAAGTGCTATAGGCACTAAATGGGTCTTCAAGAATAAAAAGGATGAGAGAAGAAATGTGATAAGAAACAAAGCAAGATTGGTTGCTCAAGGGTACACACAAGAAGAAGGGATTGACTATGATGAAGTCTTTGCCCCTGTTGCAAGAATTGAAGCAATTAGGCTATTTTTATCTTATGCTTCATTTAAAGAATTTATGGTGTATCAAATAGATGCAAAAAAGTGCTTTTCTCTATGGAAAGATTGAAGAAGAGGTGTATGTATGTCAACCACCAGGATTTGAAGATCTAGACTTTCCTGATAGAGTATATAAGGTTGAAAAATCACTCTATAGCTGATAGAGTATACAAGGTTGAAAAAGCACTCTATGGATACATTCAAGGCCACCCTAGAGCTTGGTATGAAACCTTGTCAACATATTTGTTAGACAATGAGTTTCAAAGAGGGAAAATTGACAAAACCTTATTCATCAAAAGGTACAAAGGTGATATTTTGCTGGTCCAAGTGTATGTGGATGATATCATCTTTGGTTCAACAAAGAAGGAGCTGTGCAATGCATTTGAGAAGTTGATGCATGAGAAATTTCAGATGAGTTATATGGGAGAACTTACATTCTTTTTGGGATTACAAGTGCAGCAGAAGAAGGATGGCATATTTATTAGTCAAGATAAATATGTTGGTGAAATTCTAAAGAAATTTGGGTTTACAGAAGTCAAGACTGCAAGCACACCAATGGAAACTCAAAAGCCTCTGCTCAAAGATGAAGATGGTGAAGAAGTGGATGTTCATATGTATAGGTCAATGATTGGTTCATTGATGTATCTTACATCTTCAAGACTGACATCTGTTTGGCAGGGGTATTTTTGGTTGGGGGGTCCCATGTGCTAGATACCAAGTCAATCTAAAGGTTTCACATCTTCGTACTGTGAAAAGGTTTTTTAGGTACTTAAAAGGTTAACCAAAATTAGACATTTGGTATCCAAAAGATTCTCCTTTTTATTTGGTAGCATACACTGATAGTGATTATGCTGGAGCAAGATTGGATAGGAAGTCTACAACAAGAGGTTCTCAATTCCTTAGAAGCATTTTAATATCATGGCAGTGCAAGAAACAGACAGTGGTTGCAAATTCCACAACAGAAGCTGAGTATGTGGCTGCTTCAAGTTGTTGTGGACAAGTGCTTTGGATTCAGAATCAACTACTTGATTATGGGTATAATTTTATGCATACCAAGATCTTTATTGACAATAACAGTACTATTTGCATAATTAAAAATCCTGTTTTTCATTCAAAAACAAAGCATATAGAGATCAGACATCATTTTATTAGAGATTGCAATGAAAAGAAATTGATTCAAATGGTCAAAATCCATACTGACAAGAATGTTGCAGATTTGCTTACAAAAGCTTTTGATGTAAGTAGATTTCAATATTTGATTGCTAGTATTGGAATGCTAAATCTTTAAAGTCTTTTATCTCTTTATGTTTTTGTAGAGTTTTGTATGAATTAGTACTGTTATTCATGTCATTAAAAGTTTTTGCTGTTAAGTATAATTAGTACTGCTGGTTATACTTAATACTGCTGAGTTTCTACTGTTAGTTATACTTAATACTGCTAGGTATAATTAATACTGTGATAATTGTGAAAATTGCTATGGCTTGTGTTTTCTTGGTTTTTGGGCTAACATTTTGCAGGAAAAGCAAAGAAAAGTGTTAGATTGATGATGGGAAAGCTGTTTGGAATGGAATTGAAGTTAATACTAGTGACTCAAAGTTAATGCTGCTAGGCATAACTTACTACTGCTGAGTTACTACTGTTGGGTTGTTAAGGGTATTTTCATAAATACTTCGATTAAGGGTTTTAATCAATCATTTAATCGATTTCATTCTTTCAAATACTCTCCAATTACAAACCCTAACTCAATTTTATCATCCATTATCAAAACCCAACATAAATGACGACTCTAAAGTTTGCAGATACTCATAATATGGTCGCGTTTTTGTCTAAACCCACAGAGAGTGATGGGTTTGAACAAATTGTGGATTTTTTGAATGCACACCCTATAAGGTATGCATTAACGATTAATCCTACTCTATACATTTCTTGCATTGAACAGTTCTGGTCTACTATCATGGCCAAAACTATCAATAGGTAAGAACAGTTACATGCCCTAGTAGATGGCAAGAAGATAATCATTACTGAATCATCTATTAGAAGAGATCTTCAACTAGCAGATGAGGAAGGTGTTGATTGTTTACCAAATTCTACCATTTTTGAACAACTTACATTGATGGGGTATGAGAAAATTTCACAAAAACTAACTTTTTATAAACCATTCTTTCCCCCCCCCACAATGGAAATTTATAATTCATAACAATTTTAACAGTGTCCTAAGTCCCAAAGACTACTGCATAAATGAAGTTTGTATTACTATGCATTTACCAGTATCTGTTACTACAATATCAAGACTTCAACTATTTAAAAATTTATTTTTGATAGTATGATTAGAAACTTGGATAATTTGTCTGGCAAATTTTTGATGTATCCAAGGTTTGTACAAATATTTTTGGACCAACAACTTGATGGGATGTCAACTCATAAGAGAATTTATATTGCACCCTCTCACACTAAAAAGATTTTTAGAAATATGAGAAGGATAGGCAAAGGTTTTTCTGGTAGAGTAACACCTTTATTTCAAACAATGGTGGTACAAAACCAATCACAATTGGGTGAAGGTTCAACAATTCTAACTGATCCCCATCACACACCCACCTTTATTCAACCATCTACTCAACCTCAAAAGACACAACAACCTAGGAAGCCTAAAAGAAAGGACACTCAGGTACCTCAGCCTAGTGATCCTATTGAAAATGTTGCAGATGAGGCTGTCCATAAGGAGTTGGGTGACAGTTTGGTGAGGGCTGCCACTACTGCTTCTAGCTTAGAAGCAGAGCAGGACAGTGGTAACATAAATAAGACCCAATCCAAGGCAACACCTAATGAATCTAGTTCCCAAGGAACTAATTCAGGTGGTGGTCCCAGGTGCCAAGAAACCATGGGGGATACTATTGCTCAAACTAGGTTTGAGAGTGTATCTAAACATTCTAATGATTCACTGCTCGCAAGAGGTAACACACTTCGAAGTGATGAGGATAGACTTAAACTTGATGAATTGATGGCATTATGTACCACTTTACAAAACCGGGTTCTTGATTTGGAGCAGACAAAGACCACTCAACATAATGAGATTGTTAGTTTGAAAAGGAGGGTCAAGAAGCTTGAAAAGAAGAATAGGTCAAGAACTCATAGCCTGAAGAGATTATACAAAGTTGGTTTGACTACTAGGGTAGAATCCTCTGATAATGAAGAAGTTTTGGGTGAGGATGCATCTAAACAGGGGAGGATTTATGCTATTGATGCAGATGAAGAAATTACCTTGGTTAGTGTTCATGATGTGAATGTTTTTGCTTATGAGGAGGTGTTTGTTATAGAACAAGAAGTTGCTGAAGAAGTAGTTAGAATTATTAACACTTCAAAACTAATTACTGA
The DNA here is from genome assembly GCA_026074375.1 of Tanacetum coccineum. Lineage (NCBI taxonomy): Eukaryota > Viridiplantae > Streptophyta > Magnoliopsida > Asterales > Asteraceae > Tanacetum > Tanacetum coccineum. Next base: position 3,125 of record BQNB010028233.1, on the reverse strand, counting down.
TGCTGCTCAAGATAGTGCTGCAACAACGGTTAGTACTGCTACAACAACTACTGCTACAATTAAAACTGTCGATGATTTTACTTTGGCTCAAGCACTTAAAGAAATGAAAAGTACAAAACCCAAGAAGAAAGGGGTTGTTATACAAGAGTTGGGTGAATCTACAACAACAATATCTTCAAAACTATCTTCACAATAATCACAAGACAAAGGTAAAGGTTTATTGATAGAACCTGAGAAGCCTATGAAGAAGAAAGATCTAATCAGGCTTGATGAAGAAACTGCATTAAATTTACAAGCTAAATTTGATGAAGAAGAAAGACTTGCAAGAGAAAAAGCTGAAAAAGAAAAAGAAGCCAATATTGCCTTGATTGAAACATAGGATGATATACAAGCAAAGATTAATGCTGAACATCAATTGGCTGAAAGAATGCACGCACAAGAACAAGAAGAGTTGTCTATTAAAGAAAAGGCTACATTATTTCAACAACTCTTAGATAAAAGAAGAAAGCATTTTGCAGCTAAAAGAGCAGAAGAGAAAAGAAACAAACCAACAATAAAAGCTCAATAGAGAAAGATAATGTGTACTTATCTAAAGAACATGGAAGGATACAAGCTCAAAGATTTGAAGTTGAAAGAGTTTGATTCTATCCAAGAGATGTTTGATAGAGCATTCAAAAGGGTAAATACATTTGAAGACTTTAGAACAGAGTTGGTGGAGGGCAAAGAAAAGAGAGCAGGAACAGAGCTGGTACAAGAGATTACTAAGAAGCAAAAGGTGAAAGATGATAAAGAAACAGCAGAGCTTAAACAGTTAATGAAAATTATTCCAGAGGAAAAAGAAGTAGCAATTGATGCTATACCTTTGGCTGTTAAGTCTCCAAGTATTATTGACTAGAAGATTCATAAAGAAGGAAGAAAAAGCTATTATCAAATAATAAGAGCTGATGGAAAGTCTCAAATGTACATGATCTTTAGTCAAATGCTTAAAAGTTTTGACAGGGAAGATTTAGAAGATTTGTACAAGTTGGTAAAAGCTAAATATAAGTCAACAAGACCAGTGGAAGACTTGGATTTGATATTATGAGGTGATTTGAAAACAATGTTTGAACCACATGTAGAAGATAAAGTATGGAGGAATCAACAAGAATACAAAGTGTTGAATTGGAAGTTGTATGACTCCTGTAGAGTACATTCCTTAATGATGCAACATGTGCAGATTTATATGTTGGTAGAGAAGAAGTATCCCCTTGCACCACTTACACTTTCAATGATGTTGGAAAAGAAGCTTATAATTGATTATGAAAGTGAAATGGCTTATCAGCTTCTTAAATTCATCATGAAACAGCTTAAGAAGTAAAGAAGTGTTTGGAAGCATCCTCCTGGTGTTGATGAAGCTTTAAATGAAGAAACTTGATGATTTTGAAGAAGAATATCAAGTTTAGGGGAGGATTGTTGGGATTAAAAGTCTTCTTGATGTTGTTTGAATTACTGCTGCTCATGTTTGTGTTAATGCTGCTCAGCTGGATTTAGTGCTGCTCATGAACTTCAAAGAAAATATGCTAAGTGTTTACTACTGCTAGTACAAAGTTACTACTGCTAGTGAATATTAGTACTGCTAGTGAAAATATGCTAAGTGTTTACTACTGCTAGTACAAAGTTACTACTGCTAGTGAATATTAGTACTACTCAAGGTTAAGACTGCTCAGAGATAAGTTAATGCTGTTGAGGTTAATAAATTAGTAATGTTTGTTGTTAGTACTGTTTATATGATACGTATTAAGTTATTTGTTTATAGAAAAGATTATGGATACTTAAGAAAGTATTGTAAGCCGGCTACGGCTCCTTGGTGTATAAAAGGAGGTCCTAGGGCATAGAGTTTGATATCTTTTTTATCAATCTTTTGAAGTCTTGGACGTATAATTCACAGCTTCAAGGTCTTTGTAACCCTAATACTTTGAGAGTATTCGTATCATTATCATTAGTAATATTGGAGCTTATTTATTGAATTGTATGTTCATTGAATTACTATTTCATTGATAATTCATCTTAATATTAAATATTAGATTCTGCATAACCTTTAATACACTTAAATACAATTTCTACTATAGTTGTGTTAGAATTATCTAATATAACTAAACCTTAAACAAGCTTAAGGAATTCGATCTATTGAAGCGGGATCAACATACGCCGTATCCAGCAAAGAAGATATGGCGTATCAGGGCATGCACTTCATAAGAAACCGCGTAAGATCAAGACCCAATACGGCGTATTATCCTGCTGATAACATACATCGTATCCACCTGGTTAACAGTCAAAAATCCTACAGTAAATGCAATTAATGATGAATGTGGTCCTTAATCTAAGAAATCCCCAATACGCCATATCCCACATCGCCCGATACGGCGTATCGACATGTTTCCAAAATCTATAAATACAAGACCCTAAACCCAGTTTTAGGTATGTAAGTGAAGCCCTAAACCACCAAGTCGACTAGTAGACAAATAAAGGAGTATAAAAGGTCAGAAAAGAGCCTCAAGATCATAGAAAAACTCTTGTAATGCAAAACCAAATACGCGTTCAATTAAGGTTTCTTTATTTTAATCGTTTATATATAAAACCTTGTGTATTATTACAATGACTATCGGTTGATACCTTTAGGTATCAGCCATGTTTATGAAGATTTAATGTTTGGTTTGTTTATTCTTGATTACATGCTTATTCGTTGGTTGTTGATTACATTTATCAATTCATACTCTGACCTATCATTCAAATGGGTCTAGTCCTACATAATTAATGCGATGCAACTTTGGTGTTGTGTGGGCGTAGGCTATGAGTCCGGGATAGCTCTCTATATATGCAAGTAAGTTAGTAAAGTCTCCATGAGCTAGGGTTTAATAAGATAGCCATTATGTTGAGTCCCAAACTAAACAGATCTTTGCAGCCTGCTAAGGGTGATACCAACTTGTATAAATACAGATTGACTATATAGAAACACTAACTATGAATACTTATTGTATATGCGGAATCTACATAATAGTATTAAAAAGAACAATGAATAAACTAAACTTTGATTTCTATTAATATGTTAAAGTGATTACAGATTACTAACTATGAGATATGACTGT